>JAQFWX010000070.1:0-189893 GCA_027605045.1 Phallus indusiatus
TGCCTCATTTTTTACAAACTCTTCTCTTGGAAATTGGGTTCCCTGCGGAGAAGGACTTTGCATCATGGCGCGAGCTCCTATTTTTTTTCTTACAATTCAAGCATCGAAGCGAATGAAACGCCGTGAATATACTACTGAATGAACCACATAACAAACGGAAACGCATGCACGGATCCTTCGCCAGAACACGAGTACGTTCAAACATGTGTTTTTATTTTCCTTGCCTAACAAATTCATTGTATCCGTTATGCTTCGAATATTGCCTTCATCAGTCTGGACAAAACTATACATTCGTCAGTTATAAACAGCAAACCCGTCGCTCCTCGCAATATTAAATGTTTCAAACGACGGACAGTGATATTCTAATTCGGCGCGGCACGGCTGTCGAGGTGATCCGTAATTAACGTTCCAAAACATGGTTGTAATTAATTAATCTTTCTCCAGGCAAGAAGGACATTGCGCAAAAACTCTTTGTTGTGCTGGGGTTTAGCGAAGAATATGGTCGCCGTATCAATTGATCATCTATAATGACGTCCAACCACAACCGGTTTCGGATAGCATAAAGAAGACTTGAGCACTTTTATGTGGTGCAAGGGTTCATGAGCGCTCGATGGCTTCTTGCCTCAACCTTATGGTTTTGATTCAAGCGAACACCGTCCAACCACAGATGCAACGATCTAGATTTAAAGAAGTTCGCAAAAGCAAGTGTTTTCTCTTTAATTCCCTTTGTATCGTCTCTTCAGCGATTATCACAAACATATACAGTACTTTTGGGTACGGCGAACCCAAATGTTGTATGTATTTTGAAGGAAGAAAATTTATCGGCTCGGCGGTGCATTAATCGAATGGCGATTCAGTTCTTACCCGTGATCCTTATCTTACCCTCGATTCCTGCGAACGCATGCCAAAAAAGAAATTTAATCTGGATCCATATACCGATCAAGAGTTGCCTTGCCAAACTCATGTCCATTTTGAGAACTCGTGTTTGAGACTCATGAAATGCCTATAAAAACATGAAAATACAAACCTTTGTTGCATATTCAAGTCGACATACCGAAATGTTCTTGCACCTACTTCTATTCCTCTGGCCACTCAGCGTCATCGCTGTCAGTCAAAATCTACCTTCCACCTTTCCACATTTTTACAGAGGAATCCCAAACACTTATATCAACTTCACCGATAGTGGAGCGTGGCAACGATGTGCGTAATTATTGATCGAGGTTAACGTGTAGCTGATTTTTCCAAACAGACTATTTAGTGAAAGATTATTTACCCAATATTACGTTTCCAGTACCACGAAGTTATGCCGGAAATGTCCCGGTAAATAGAGGCGGCATCAACAACACATTATTTTTCTATGCCTTCGAAAATTTCAAAGGCTCTTTGACGGTTGATTCGTCCAATAAACCGTAAGATTAGCGATCGATTTATTTTTATCGCCATCTTACAACATCGAATCAGCTGGATCATATGGTTGAACGGAGGACCAGGTTCCTCAAGCTTAGCGGGTTTATTCCTGGAGGTTCCATAGTACTTTCTTGCTACCCTCGATTGTTTTTAGTCTAAATACTTTGATCTCAGAATGGCCCCATTCGCATTAACGCCAACTACAGCGCTTCCTTCAATCCTTACAGCTGGCACATTGCCGCAGATATGTACGTGACACTTGATTATAAACTTATACTCCGCCCTTAGATTCACTGAATTGTCTAGATTCTATGTTGATCAGCCTGTTGGTACGTATCACCGAGAGAAATATTGTCCTGAAATCAAGCCATGACCTGACATCGACAGGAACCGGTTATGCAACTGCCGATGCGGGGTCATATGCCGTCGATGAGGACGCAGTTGGAGCAGATTTCGTAAGTTGTCCTAACATGGGAGATCGATGCATATGCAAACCTAATATAAAAAGATGGGGTTCCTTAGTAATTTGGTACAGATATTTCCAAATTTGTGTCATAGGCCTCTTTATCTCATAGGCGAATCATATGCGGGCATGTAAACTCTCAGCCGTGGTTTTGGTACTACTAAAAGGAGTTTACAGGAAAGTTTATACCATACATTGTGAAGACATATTTCGGAATCCAGAAACCACCGGTTAACCTTGTAAAGTTTGCTATTGGGGATGGAACCATCGCAGCTCCGGAAGTATATGGACAAGCCCCTGTCGTAAGTTTTCTTTTCAACAATTTCCGATTCGCCATTTGTGTTCAAAAATATCTTTAGATCAGTGTTTTGGAAACATATCCCCAATTGATCAACTTTGATCCTTCTGTATTTGAATACTTTAGGCAACAGTCAGTCAGGATTCACCGTTCAACATTCACGACTTCCCCTGAATCAATTTTCTTACATTGAAAAATTATAACCCCTCAGAGCCCATTTATGCAATTTAGATATCAATTTGAGTTATCCGCAACGCGAAAGCATCCCGACCATTGTTTCTCCTGCTGCAATAGGACCCCAATCATTGCTGTCCGAAGTTGCTACAGCGACCGCCAAGCGCGTATCGTTACGCGCGGTGCTCAATATGGGAGCCGCGCCGTTCAAGACCAATTCAAAACGCCAGTACTCCGAATTTCATAAATTTGTTGCCGACCAATGGAGTAATACCATTAATCCCTGGTACGGATGCGATCTATATGACGAGATGATTGATTACGCTTTCAACTTCACTTTTCCTTGGTGTAAGTCACCTTTTTATCACCAAAGGCGTGATTATCACTAATAGTTGATTGTAACAGCAAAAAATAATGTTAATGGTTTCGATGTTGGTTCATTTCTCTCCAGAATAGATTAAAAGAGTTCCGTTCTAACAAGTTTTAGCCCTACGTAGGTGTGGATCCGTTCGTCTGTCGGCTCGTCCTGGCTAATTTAGAATAAGAACATACCCGATGCGCTTGATCCGGAGGCTCCCTTAGACGCTAGTGTGTTTCTTAACGGTCAGTTCGACTACGAGCAATGATGCTGCGTTGTTATTAATAATCAACTGTGCTTGTAGATTTTCGAGTCAGGACGGCCATACACGCTCCTCTAAGCAAGAACTGGAGTATTTTCTTCGAGCCAACTTACCCTTTCAATAACAGCTTCACTCAAGGAGGTAAGCATGAAATATTGCGTTAATACTGAACTGCTGATCAAAGTAATTATATTTTGCGCAGATCCGAGTAAGTAATAAGCGCTACATTTTCCATTCTAAATCACAAGATACATCGTGTATTTACATGCCATATTCAGGTCCCCCGTAAGCCGTGATACGTGATACAACGCATTCTGTCAAAACCAGACTGATTTTCCCACTTGTCTAGGCCTATAGTGTTTTTGTCTGACTTAGCGAGCAATGCTACTCAAAGGGGTGTATCTTGGATTATTTATTCGGGCAATGACGATAGTCTGGACGCCCACATGGGAAGTCTTAGTATGCCGTTTCCCTTTTCTAAGCCCTTATACAAGCTTCAAAGGTGACATCTCTTACGTTTGACAGTTACAATTCAGGCGAGTGTATGTCTAAAGGTACTCCGATCTCAGTTCTGATTTTTTCTCTCGTTCACTTAGAACACAACGTTTGGTGGGATAAGAGGCTTCACGCGACCACCTTCAACTCCCTGGCTAAGCAGAAACGGATCTTTGTATGGGATAGTGCACCAAGAACGGAATCTAACCTATGTTCTATTCAATCACGCCAGCCATCAAGTGCCTATTTTTGCACCTCGGGCAGTGAGTCGTTTCTGCTATCTTGGGAATATTATAATTAATACGGCAAACAGGCATTGGACTTTGTATTCGAGTTCCTTTTAGGAAACAACCCCCTTGGATCCGTGATTCCGGGACGAGCTACGGTAGTCGGGGGTGAGAATAGTGCATTCGCAGATGGAATACTACCGGGAGAAACCAACCCTATCTTTTATGGATCAGCATCAACGCAATTTTCGACAGTGTGGCCCTCGGCTACTATCAATGCCTGGGATAATTACATATCAACTGCGACAGCAGTACGAAGGAACACGCCCATCTAGATTATGACATTGTGAAACACCGCATTATTGTATTGTATTGAATTACTGCTGTATCTATTTTGAGGATATAGAAATATGAGACGAAGGGTCTGCGACCAATTTGCGACTGAACAAGAAACGAGCTAGTGTGGGCGTGTGTGGTCGTACGCGCGTGCCAGACGTGGAACCACGAGGCGATTACGTCAGCTATTTTCTTTTTTCGTGCCCCGTTATATCGATACCTTTTTCAACAATCATCATGTCGAATCCAAACCCGGCAGCGGCAGTAGCTGCCTTTCAAAAAATACTCAATCAGCCGAAAATGCAAAGAGCCAATCGAACACCTGCTGAAATACAAGAGAGCATCAAACGGTTACGACGATTAATCCTGGTTGAAGGCATACCCCAAGAGGCGGTCAGTCACTTTTCGGGATGTTCAGAGATTTATCACTTCATGTTAATTGATGAATGAAGGACCCTACGTTACGTCCACGTATTTGGAAAATATTACTACGCGTGAATGAAGTTTCCGCTGACGAATTTGCTGGATATGTCGCGCGAGGTGCCTGCCCTGTGAGAGAGAAAATTCGAAATGACACGTTTAGGCGAGTATCTGAACATTGTATTGAAACAAGCAATTCTTATTATCATTTTGAAATTCAGAACACTGGCCACAGATCGTGGGTTCAAAGAGCGAGTGAGCGAGGAAATGCTTGTTCGTCTTTTAGAAGCCTTTATTTGGCGGACCTACGGTCTGTAACATATCCACTCATTAATCGCCTTAAAATTGATGCTATTGAATTATGTTAGATCGGCAGAACTCTCCTCAAGCTCCACCGCTCAATTTCACATATATTCAAGGAATGAATGTCTTGGCGGCACCTTTCTTATATACACTTCCTTCAGAGCTGGAAGCTTTCTACTGCTTTTCTCGATTTATTGAAGTTTCATGTCCTCTATATGTCCAGCCCACATTAGAAGGTGTCCATCGGGGATTAAAGGTATGACTTTTCATATTTATTAGCCCTCGATAACTGGAATGTAAGCCTGAGGCTGTATACTTACTAAATTCATCTCTCTCTCCGTTGTTCACAGTTGCTAGATCGATGTCTCAAAACGGTTGACGCGGAACTATATGGCTATTTGCGGTCCAAAAATCTGTCAGCCGAAATATATGCCTTTCCTTGTGAGTCACTGCATCTCTTATATGCTTCTCTGTCATCTAAGATATCATTATCCGAAAGCCGTTTTGACACTCTGTGCATGCACGCCGCCACTTGATCAAGTACTACAGTTATGGGACTTCTTATTAGCCTTTGGTGTTCATCTCAATGTTCTCTGCGTCATTGCTCAATTATTACTCATTCGAGAAGAAGTGATGAGCAATCCGAGGTACGATCATGTCGTCACTGGTTCATCTAAAACGAGATAATAATAACTGGCCACAGTCCAATGCGCATTTTGCGTACATTTCCGCCCTTGGAAGCTTTGCCTGTTATAGGCATTGCGGTGACATTAGTAAGAGACTTACCAGCGGACCTGTATGAAGAGCTTGTGAAACATCCGTATGAGATCAGATGAGATTATAATTTGGTGACACATGTGTGTATTTGATGCAGTTTGGTTGGTCGGCGTGTAAATATTTCCTATTTTGTGCTTATAAAGTAATCACTTGTAGGTATATTTGGACCTTCGTTACTGAGATTCCAGATTCAATAGATGCCATAGGCAAAAGGAACGCTAGCGCATTGCAATTGAAACCCAACATGATGGGCTGTGGGAAAATGTAACGGTTGACGACTGTTTGATTGCCTGGTTCCCCGAGACTTAATACCTACGATGGCGGTGTCAAAACGCTCGTTCCTTTGTCATTGAATTTCATTATGCTCCCGACATGCGAACTGAGCTCGGGATGATGAGTTAAAAAAATCTAGTTTCACTGGTGATGGCGTTACTTGAAACCTGTGAGATTCGTTACAAGATCTTTTGATATTCTACGTGATTTCCGTTATAGCCACTGAAATATTATTTCCGTCCGGACAGGACACTGGGGGTTGTCAGAGCGCTTTAAGAGAGACAATTAAAACCTACGCTCCGATATTCAATTTATTAATCAATGAAACGTCTTTATTTTTCAAGAAAATACCCCGAACATTCCGCGCATGGAGGACCAGGATCAGCCGAGCTGACGGGTTCCAAAAAATGTGATGTGTTTTGCCATCTAGTCACCATGCACTTGCACGCTGATATCTAAATGAGAGTCAAACTGACTTCTTAAAGATAATGAGTTTTGATTTCGTCGAAGGGTAAACCGGAATTAGATATAGAACAGGTCTGCTGTGTAGACCGTAGATTCATTGATCAAGTTAAATTTCCACCAGGCGGTTCTACAGCTGCCGAACGTTTCCGCGCCATCAAATCCTAGTTGCTAAATATATAACATCCATAGGTATTTGTTTACCTCGATTGTCTTTTTCACCTCCATTAAGGAGGGATCGCCTCGGTCGCTAGAGACTTTTCTGTACCTAACCCGTGGTCCGTGTATATAAAAAAGAGGTACGAACGCTTTCAGTTTTCCACAGTCTATTTCGCCTATAAAACCGATCTCCTGACGACCTTCCTTCCCTACAAGATTGAGGATGTCTTCAGCTTCAGGAGATGAAAAGTATTATAGTTCGTCAAGGAAGCTGCCTCCTATAAGAGACGTTGTTGGCGGTACGCTTTTTTATGTTTTTGAATTTGTCCATTTGGCAGTGCTGACTTGTTTCTATTCCTCTTCAAGACGTCTTACAACAACCTATCAGCTCGGACCCAAGAGCGCCAGCTTATGCATCGACAAGCGAATCGTCATCGAGGCGGCATAGCTCTATTTCGATGTATCCCTCCGATAGATATGTCAGATTTTCAGCCAAGACGTTTTCGTTTCAAAGAAATTAATTATCGGTTGCAGAAATCATCACAATCGTCATCTACCCTGCCTCCATTAAGGGCTAGCACCCCTGTTTCGTATGGACCCAGTTCAAGTAGCTCAGCAGGTCTACACTACGAGAATGGCAGGTCGTACGCTCAAGACTACCCTCCTTCTCGATCTCAGCAACGCCCGTCAGGAGGAAACGTCCCTCCTTCACATGCATATCACGTATTCGTTACTTCCGACCAAGGTCTGGTGCACCAACGATCTTCAGACCGAGATGACTTCCGTCAAGTGTTGAAAGAGGAAGCGATATCAATGTCAACGGGGAAACATGCTTGTCCGGAGTGTGGGCGACGGTTTGAAAAGCTGAGCCACTATAAGGTGCACATTCTTTTTTTAAACAATCTTTTTCTTATTTCGCTTGTGCTTACTGGATACTACTTATATTAACCACACAATGCAGAGCCATTTGACGACTCATAGCGGTGAACGGCGTAAGAATTTCCGACTTTCCCGTGAGCATACAAATGCGAGTGTTGATGAACATTTCTTTAGCGTACCAATGCCCTTGGCCGGGATGCGGAAAGACGTTCAGTGCCTCGTCCAATATGCGACGTCATCAACGGACCCATGGTGCCTCACCATAACTCCCTAATCCTGGCATCCCTCTGGGTCATGGGCCAAAAAAATTCACGCAATTAGGGATACCATTCTTAATTGGTGAATTCGCGCTCACGTATGGGTCGATCTCTGTCTCATAATATCTTGTTTGCTTTAACTGATATATCTATATTTAGATTACGTGTATGCGCTATCCAACCAATTTTTTGGTATCTGGTATGACCTGCATCGAATCATTACATTTAAGCACGCATAATCACCTTGTCATTTCATTATCATTTGTTTCATTATTTCAACTTAATCTATTTAATCCGAAAAAAAAAAGAATTAAATTATGGTTGTTGTGTTGACGAGGTTTTGGCAATCATCCCACGTCATAGGCAAGTGATGCTCAACTTTATCCAGCTAGTAAGAATTTACGAGCTCCCGTCAAATTCGGATCTCCCGCACCGTTGAAGCCGAGTTGAGCTAGTATTTCTCTAAGGGCAGTCATCATTTGATCATTTATACTTGCCTAATATGAAATAAACAGTCAGGAATAAGGAGCGAGATATAGAAACAGGCGATCCGGCTATCCGTCTGTAACCTGCCCAATTTCCCATTAATAATAGACATACACACGCCTTGCCTCCCCACATCAAATTGGACTACCATTCACATCAAAGAACTCTCGAAAGATTAACCCAGTATCGGGCCCGAAGTATTTGCTTGATTTTCAAACATAGAACAAGAAGTCGCGATGTAGAATTTATGAATGATTCAAAGGAAGATCTTTCTTATCTCAGCCCCTTCAATCTATAACAGTACCACTGGCAGCAAATTCGAAGGGTGGCACATCAGTTGATGTTACCCACTCAACAAAACCCTGATCAGCCTCGTCAAAAATTTGGGTAGTGTGAGCGAATCAATTAGCTAATCATTAGTTACTAGTTACTAGTCATTCGGTTAACATTCGCATACAGGAAAGCTGCTTTACACATACATAGTATAGAGCCTAAGGCTTGACAGTCCACCAGACGACTCATCATGTACCTGATCATTGTTGTCCAAAACACAATTACCACACTTGTGAGGTCGGAGTGAAAGTTCCTCCGTCCATGGGCATTCAGCTTGAAACAACGGATATCAAAAGATTTAATATTGAATGCTAACAGGAGCACCACATATTGAAATAGAAAGGGTCGAGATTCGCAACGACTGGCTGTTATGGCTGTGCTTATATTAAATAATATTGTTTTGCCCCGCTTGACATCAGCAAACGTTGCAGAATTTGTTCCGCTTTCTAGGAACAACTATGGCTACGGGTTTTAGATCCCAAATTAGTCTAGCACACCGCTTTTATGTTTAACCATCCAACGGCAACGGGAAATCATACCTGTACCCAACTTTGATTAGATCTTAAATGCTTATATGTTTATGATTATCGCCAGCCACGAACATTGTATAAAAGCAGTAGGCGATCCCATTCTAAAAAAAAGTTCCGGGACTCGATGGACTTTAGCAATTGATACACATGCAATAAAGGATGACAATCGACGTTGCTAATAGAAGCAAATGAATCTATTTAAGATTTTGATTGACCGCGTTCATTGATTTCGCCAATTCGACGTCGGTTCCTTCAACGACATGCTTTGTATGGCGCCACCACAAGCTAGGAAGCGAGAAAAATAAATCGTTGTTACGGTGGATAGCGCAATATAAGGTCTTACTGAAAATCAATAAAACTAGCCATATCATGTTGCCACCGACAATCTCGCTTTTTATGGAAAGTGCGAATAACGCCGTCGCAAATGCAGGAGCAACAGCCTGTGGCAAAAGAGTCGCCATTTGGGATAAACTCTTAAGCACAGAATAAGGGGCACGTATTAGATTGTTCGTCAAAGAATAAAGTTCAGTCTGACACTTACATTGACTGTTGAAAGCGCTTTTGCAGATGGAGAAGCATCCGTAACCATGATGGATACACAAGCTAGTGGATGGAACAATATATTAATAATGATTAAAGTAAATGTCGAAAAGCTTACTCCACGCAAAGCTGCAGAGCCCCCAGAGCACATAAAATGCAACAAGAGCAATATTGACGGCCCATGAGTTGGAACCGAAAATCCGAGCAATGACATTCAGGAAAGGCATGTAGACTATAATTACTGGCCATAGACACATGCTAAACCGGTATAAGCTCATAGCGCTACCGAAGCGACGCACAAGTGTGCCATAAAATGGCATGATACCCAGGTGAATAAAGGATCTTAGAGCCATCTGAATCCCGATTGTAGCTTCGCTCATACCAAGTCCCCCAGAAGAAACGGGTGTGAATGAATACAGTGGGTACCTAATCGAGATGTATTAGAACGCCCAAATATGACAAGCTCATTCTCATACAGAGAAAATATTGCCTCGGAAGCCCAGCACATCGCTACAATGCTGACAAGAAGCGAAATTATAGGAGGTGTCAAGACTGATTTTATAGGAAGCGCGGAGTCAGCAGAATGATCAGAGGCAATTTCCGAAAGCTCGGAAGAGTTTCGCAGTCGCGAGACGGTCCGTCGCTTAGCTGGCAATGTCTATGATATTTTAACATAAGAAAATACAAACAAAAACCAACACTATTTACCTCTTCCAAGAAGAAAAAACTGAGTATGACAACGAGTACAGAAAAACCGGCAGCAACAAAGCACGGCAAAACGAAGGGATATTCGATCCAAAATTTTGTTCGGAACAGAGAGAAATTTCGCTCAGGATGAGCTAAGAGTCCTCCTAAAGGTAGCCCCACGATTTGTCCTATGCGATATGCAATCTGATCCAAACACCATTAGCCTATTTGTGCGGGAAGGATGAGACGCATCAAACCGTAAAGAGCTGGAAAGCTTTTCCTTGATTGCTTTTGTCTGTGGATTCAGCCATGACTGTTTTGGCGGATACCCATACACTGCCGGCGGCCCCACCAACACATCTACTCAGAATCATTGATGAGAGTGTTTTACTAAAACCAAAGGTCACAGTCGAGATGGCCATGAACAGCGTTCCTCCTAGGATTATCGGTTTCCGACCAATGCGGTCCGATAGTCGACCGCCGGGCATAACTTCAAGAAACGTTATTCAAAAACTGAGGCGAATCAACAGCCTTGTAAGCAACGCACCCGCCAGAAAACTCGTCAAAGAAAAAACCGATTCTATAATGCCAGAATAAAAACCAACTTGTTCGGGGTCGGTGACTATGCCTACTTCAAGAATCATCTGGTTCAGAAAAGGGAACACGAGCTCAAAAACGATGGGGGTCATCGCAGCCAGCGACATAACGAGAGCCACATTTAGCAAAGGTAGTGGCGTCGGACTAGCTCGGGGTGACGGTTTCGGTGGGGCGTCACCCGCACCGGCTAGTTGATCGTGTCCATTTTCAGCAGGAGCAGAAATCACACCACCACGCAACAAAGGGGATTGTTCGTCTGAAGTCGTATCATCAGCCATTTTGACGGGAGAAGTGGAGGTCCTTGTTAGGTGACTGTCGAGACCTGAGGACTGGGTGTCTGACTGTCAATTCTTCAGGGATTAATGACTCAGGATGCAGGACTCGGATGCATCTGGGCCACTAAACGATCGCTTAAAAATATGCGTAAGTATATAAGGAAATAACTACTGACATTTGTATAGGTTCATCTTCTTAAGTTCGACATATAATCCACTCATTATTCAGTACTATTCAGTCCTCAGCCTTACTGTATAAGAGTCTGGTCACATGGAGTTCTTGAAAGAAAATCCGCGGACGGCATTTTTTGATTAAAAAAAATTAATTTCGTCTACTCACCATCGAGTACATACTAGCGCCCCGGGCTCCAGCACCGGAATGAAGGATCTTCTTCATTGCTTCTCCAGGGGTTCCATAAATGATTTATGGTTCGTGTTGTTCACCGCAGTTGGTAACCTCGTACACCTGGATCAGAAATCAAACAGTCTCAAAGAGCAACGAGCCAGCAACTCGCGATATGAAAATAGATTCCGTTTCTGCGTCCACAGCCTCAAAGGCTCAAACCGTTCAAGACACCATGTCAACGAAATTACGCAATAACGAGTATCGTTGCAGGTTGGAGCGTCTAGAAGAGCTCGTTAATTGAGCTACGAAACCAAAATCATTTTGATGAGCAAGCACTTGACAACAGTTCAGATCTATCTCTTTCTCAGCAGACTTACGATTTTCATTAAGGACTGAAAAAGCAAGTATTGATGGTGCTGAAGCAAGTTCAAAATATCAGATTGCCCTTAAGATAACGATTTCATCTCTAGGACACCGTTGCTGAGATCCTGTTGTGCTTCCTGTAAAAAAACAGCCATCAATAGGAGCGAATTGAAGTCACATTGTGCATAAACATGGAAGTTGAACCTTTTACATCCAAGTTAAACGGGTTAGGTAGAGAGTTCAAGGTGATTTACAGTTTGCAAAAGCCAGTATGGGGAAGCAACTCGGAAATTGTTACTCAGAACAATTCCGCGCAGATCTCAGGTTCATCAGTGGTTCTGGGTTTCCACGCAGTTTTGATTTTTTTTTTTTTCATGTGAAATATCGGAAGAAAGGTGTACCGAAGTGAGATACAAATTATCCGAGCGTGCAACTGAAGTTGACTGTTCATCAAAGCAGATAAAACCCGAGCTAAAATCATAATAATCAGTGCTGTTCGGATTCTATACTAGACCCCTTCTCCTGTAAATTCAATAGCCGCGTTTAAAACCTCATCTTTGTTGTTATTGGAGAGAAAACCTTAGGCTGGTAGAAAACTAATATAAGAATCATAATATTATGATTCACGTGTTGAACGTCCCACAAGGAATTTGACCTTCTTGCTATTATTGGTGCTAGATCGTGGATCCGGCTGATAGGTGATCTCAATCCATTCTTAGATCTTAGCATCCATCATTCCTAAAAAAAGCTGAAAGCATCCGGTTACCTTTGGAGGTATTCATTCGTATTCTGATTGAAAACGCATAAAGACGCACGCACAGTATGAAAAATATATGTTTTCCGGTGGAGGTCACGATGAAGGATTAAATGTAGCGGAGCTGAAAGCTGCAGAGTCTCGGGAGAACCGAAGCTTTACATAATTAAAGTTGATATGACCCTAGTGACCACATTACCTTTTGCTGGAAATCTTTCACGTGGTTCCATAGCTCATAGGACATTCACATGGCCTGTTTGTCTGAATTTATGGAGTACATAATGTGGAAATGGAAGACGTTTTTCTTGAATTTCCACCCCGAAATGCGACGCCTTTTCAAGCTCATTGGGACGGTTTACCTCGCCGTGCTGTCTGTTCAGCAAAACGTTGACTCTTACGTTCAGTCAGAGACTCCAATAGCTAAAGCTGGAGTCTTGGCTAATATCGGACCCAATGGATCTAAATCTTCAGGCGCCGCCGCCGGCGTTGTCATCGCTAGTCCTTCAACGACCAATCCGGACTATCTTTTCACTTGGACCCGAGATTCTTCTTTGGCAAGTGCTTTCGGCCGCGTATCATCAGTCAACAAATTCCTAATCTACGCGCTTTTTCTGCGTCTTCGCAGGTGTTCAAGATGTTGATTGATCAATACGTTTCTGGACAGGATACGTCGCTGCTAAGCCAAATCGAGAACTTCATCACGGCTGAAGGCATTATCCAGCAGATATCAAATCCTTCCGGTACTATAACCAGCGGTGGCTTAGGCGAACCCAAGTTCAATATCAATGAAACTGCTTTCACTGGACCCTGGGGAAGGTATGTACCCTCGGCTAAAAACATTTCACTAACCTAACTACGCCTTCGTCAGACCTCAAAGAGGTATACTCTACATATGGTTTAAACATAATTGAATTTATCATTATTGTTTCATAGACGGACCGGCTCTCCGATCAACAGCACTCATTACTTTCGCCAATCTTCTCCTGTCTCAAAATAACAATACATTCGTCACTGAAACTCTTTGGCCGGTTATTCAAAACGATCTTGACTATGTCCAGAACAATTGGAATGAAACGACTTTTGATTTGTGGGAAGAAATAGACTCCTCTTCTTTCTTCACTGCAGCCGTTCAGCACCGTGCCCTTCGCGAGGGTGCCTCTCTGGCAACTGCCATCGGCCAAAGCGGCGATGCGTCAGGCTATACAGCTCAAGCTGAGAATATTCTATGTTTCCTGCAGGTTCGCCTCGCTTCTTAGAGTTTTTATCTGGGTGATATTAAATTAAACAATTCCTAGTCTTTTTGGAATCCAACCGGAGCATATGTGACAGGTCTGTTAACAACCGGACATAAATAATCAAAAGTTGACCCACTTATTTTTATACAGCAAATACGGGCGGCGGGCGCACTGGAATAGACGCAAATACTGTTCTGGCTTCCGTTCACAGTGAGCCATTAAAAATATGCATAATTAATTCTCTAACTAAACACTCATTCACTATAGCATTTGATGTAAATGCCGGTTGTGATGCTACGACGTTTCAACCATGTTCGGATAAAGCTTTGGCTAATCTTCTGTGAGGCTGAAATTACGTTTAATGTGTCTATATTGAGCATAATTAACTTCCGTTTATGACTTAGTGTATATGTCGATTCGTTTCGGGGGATCTATGATATCAGTTCCAATCTAGGAGCTAATGCAGCCGTTGCAACGGGAAGATACCCCGAAGATATATACCAAGGAGGAAATGTAGGAGTATAATCTTACTATTGAGATATAATCAAGCTAACGTTGGTATAGCCATGGTACTTGACCACATTTGCCGTAGCAGAGCAGTTATATGCGGCTTTACACACATGGACAAATGCTGACTCAATAGAAGTCACATCAACCTCGCAGCCATTTTTCGCACAGTTTGTTCCATCGATTACCCCTGGCACCTATCCTTCGACTTCTGCTACTGCGACAAGTTTGATATCTGCCATACGCTCCTATGCTGATGGCTTCATCGGTATCAATGCACAGTATACCCCCACAGATGGGGGACTCTCGGAACAATTCTCCAAGAGCGATGGGACGCCTGTCAGTGCTGTGGATCTTACTTGGAGTTACGCTTCAGCTATTACTGCTTTCCAAGCTAGAAATGGTATTTTCAGCAAGAGTTGGGGAGCTCAGGGATTGACGGTTCCTGACTCTTGTTCCACATCTAACCCACTGCGAACTGTAGCCGTCACATTCCAGGTCCAGGCAACAACAGTTTTTGGACGTGAGTATTAAATTAAGATCTCATCTGAAGCAGGGGATTTCATTGTTTTTCACGTTTCTTCTAGAGAACATCTATCTCGTTGGTAGCGTTGATGCATTACAAAACTGGAATACAGATACGGCGTTGTTGATGTCCTCAAATAACTACCCCATCTGGGCCGGTAAGTTCTCTTGCTAGTACTTATTCTATTCTAGACTTCTTTAATAAACCATATATTAGCGACGGTCAATGTACCGGCCAGCAGCTCCATCCAGTACAAGTATATCATCAAAGATGGAAGTGGGGATGTGACATGGGAGAGCGGTTCTAATAATGTTCTAAATACCCCAGCAAATGGTGCTACTGCTACTCATGATACCTTTAATACTTAATCATGATGATCCATCATTTGTTGTTAATTTACCTGATTTACCTCGAACACATCGTGATCCTCAAATTCTATTTTTCAAGAGGCTATTGTCGTTTGAACGCTAGAAAATGTCAAAGGGTGACTAACATGTAAGCCGCATAGTTGATTTGGCTTAGCAGATACAGAGTAAGGCAAAAAAAACACGACGCCTGTGAGATTCGAACTCACGTGTGCAAAGCACATTTGCTTAGCTAAAGCAGATAGCAGGCAAACCCGGTAACCACTGCGGCAAAGCGTCATCGTTACTATGTGTTCATAATTACTGCTATGATCTCCTTACACAATGTTGCATTTCACACTTTTCACCATTCGTACCTGCAGGCATAAAATGAATTTTCAATTACTGTGAGTAAGGACACACGTTTATAATTTGAATTGATTGTGGGTATTCGCGCGTGACATGCAGGGTGTAACGCGGTAACGCGTCACCACACCATTGCCTATCACTTGGTCTCTCAACCACAATGAACGCGTCAAGTGTAGAAGGCCTACGCAACGCCATAGTCGACACCTCGGAAAGAGGACTATTAGCAGCTTCAAAATGGTAAAGATCTCACTGGTTACAATTCTTTTATGTCCTTCCACTCAAACAATCTAGGGCAGCAGAAATGTTGGCTGGTCTATCGCCATCGCTCAAAACACCTTCAATGAAATCTCCTCTTGCTAAGCGAAATATGGCTTTTCCAATTAGAAGACCAAAATCTCCACCACCGCCTCCTCCGGAAGCTCACTTTATCACATCCACTTCACCACCTACCGACTTGATCACCCTCAGTCAGCTGAAAGAAGGCAACAAACCTTTGGACTCCCTACCCAGTTTCGAACGGGCCGGTCTCGCTGAGGTTGCATTAAACCGTACTACAGTATTGGACATACCGACATCCGACGAGGAGAAGGATGCCTATTCTTTGGCTAGACGTTTCTTTGACTCTAGAGAATTCAACAGGGTTTCCTATACGTTACGCGGCTTCAAAAGCGCTCAATCACGATTTCTTGCCTTCTATAGTGAATATTTAGTGAGTCCATGCTCACGATATGATAGACCTATCATGCAAATTCTGAGTAACAGGCTGCCGAGAAGAAAGCTATTGCTGCATTTTATAAACTCGATGGTGGGCGTTCAACAGCAAATATCCTTGACCGAACACGGCCGCTAATTGTTCCTTACAGCTGCTAAGAAACAGACACCCGGGCCTTTGAATGAACTTTTGATTACCCTATTGGATGCAATAGGCCAAGTAGAGGATCCGTTCTTACTTTTTTTGTTTGTACCGATTGCTTCATGTTTCGTCTCAAGTGTATACTGAGTTGCATCCTTAAAAGGAAAGGCCTTTTACTTCACCGCGTCTCGAGACGAGCGGAGGCTCTCGAATGTCTGATTCGATCTGTTAATTTGTATCCGTGGAATTGGAGTGCTTGGTTACAGCTGGCGGTATGTTTGGAAGATCATGAGGAGGTAAGACAAAAAGCATGTTATGGATTTTTGCTTATTTTTTTTGAAGTACACTGGTATTTCCAAACACTTTCCGGCTCATGTCGTAACTCGCATATTCCATATTCGATTTATGAACGAGTTACACACTCCCGGAGACAGCGAACTGAATAACATAGATGCCCTTTTGAGATTATTTCCAGCAAGCCTATTTCTAATGACGCAAAAGGCATTAATCCATTATCATCAACGAGGTATGCTGATATTTCACTTATTGCTACCTGTTTACATAACCTGAAACCCCCAGATTATGAAGCCGCCGAGAGAGTATTCGACGAAATACGTATACGCGATCCCTTCAGAATAGACGATATTGATATTTTTTCGAATATTCTATACGTGATGCAAAAAAAGACAAAGCTATCTAAGTTGGCTCACGAACTTCTCAGTCTTGACAAGGATCGACCCGAGATCTGCTGTTTAGTAGGTAAGAGTTTTACCAATATGTGAAAAGGGATTCCCTTTTTCTGAGCATTGGTTAGGAAACCATTATAGTATGAGAGGGGACCATGAAAAGGCCATAAAGTACTTCCGCCGGGCAATACAATTAGACCGATTCTGTATTTCAGCTTTGACGTTAATGGGTCACGAGTACATCGAGTTGAAGAACTCACAAGCCGCAGTTGAAGCGTATAGAAAGGCCGTAGGTAAGAACATTTCATTACGAATAATTGTATGTCTCTTATTAGTCTTAATTCAGAGGTCAACAAAAAGGATTATCGTGGGTGGTACGGGTTGGGTCAGGCATATGAATTGCTCAACATGCAAAACTACGCATTGTATTACTATCAGCGTGGTGTTGCTTTACGGCCATACGATGTTCGAATGTGGCAAGCCATGGGAACATGCTATCAAGACCTCAACAGGCATGTCTTGCTCTTCAATTCTTCGTCTCGTTTCACTAACGACGTTCATTTCAGACCTCGAGAAGCGATCTCGTGCTTTAAACGAGCTCTTCTCGGCCAAGACGCACGCGAACCGACGTTAAACCTTTGGATTGCCGGTCTGCATGAGCTATTGGAAGAGCGTTCCGAAGCAGCAGCCTACCATCGAAGATGTGTAGAATTAGGAATTGCTGAAGGACGACCTGTCTCAGACTATGCCAAGAGTGCTATCTACGTGATAAGGTATAACTATACTTTGGGTGGTGGGAACGTCAAGCTAGCCAAGGAATATGCTGAGAAGATAGCTGGGAGTAATGTCGAAGAATCTGTCATTGCAGCGGAATTTCTACGTAAACTACGGCTAACTAATACGCAACAATAATATTCCACTGAAAAAACGTCCATCATGATTCATTCTGTCTGGTCATCCTCTAATCGAAGATTTTATGGTTCCTGTTGATATTTCGAACACCGGACAAGTGATTTTACCGGATAGGTTAACCGGTAATCACCCCTGTTCAAAACTTTGACAATTCCAAGACATCCATATGTCCCCATGCAAATATTTGCAAAGGCACTGATTCGTGATCTCAATGAAATCTCGGCGATCCGCGCTAATCCTTAAACGCATTCGCTGGACAATCCAATCAGACAATTTATTACACGCTTTCCTCCCCTTGTCTTGAAGGAGCAATAATGACCCAGACTCAATGGACACATTGGTCTACATCAATGGTTCGTTAATTTTCATTGTATAAGCCACATCAATCACTCCCAGTTCGCCGAACGCGGCGCGTTTGTAAGTATGTACATGTACGCTCCAGTCTTTATCCTATCGCTGCGCCTACGCCAAATTCGTTATGGTTTATTCGTAAAAGCCGCGAAGCTCGTGCATTTCTCCGGCGTCTGAAGCACTCAACAATAGGGGGTTTCACGTAGGTGAACTCGCTCTGAATTCGCTTTAAATTCGACGGATAACTCCCTCTTGAACTCGTGGTGAAACTCTAGGTTATCATCGAGTTATCAGACGAGTTCAGATGGAGTTCAGATGGAGTTTGTCCTACGTGAAACCCCCCCCTTCGGCAATTCCACTTGAATTCCAGTTCGCATTTTCACTAAAAATTGATGGGAATTGATGGACCAATGTGGAATTTAATAATAATTAATTGGTACCTTATACGGGCATAGAAAATAATTTAATCAGATCAAAAAATTAAGCGAGAGTTCAGACCGAGTTAACGAGTGGAGTTTTTGATCAAACTGGGAAAGCAGCTCTGGAGCTGCTTTCCCACTGAACTCCAAACCAAACTCCAAAACTGATTTCCGGAGAATTCCGAGGACGAGTTCAAGACCGAATTCAAGACCGAATTCAGCCCGAGTTCACGTTGGAATTCACCTACGTGAAACCCCCTAATCTCATAACTACTTCCATTGGCGTTACAATCGATATATGTGTAAACACACGTGCGCACATGCTGGCCACTGTTATAAATAGCTAAATTGGCAAATAGAGTATAGAATTAATAACTAAGGTTGCCTTTAAGAAGTCCCTCGAACAATTCACTAATATATCCTAGTAACAGGGGCTCACGCGGCAGTGGGCCATTAGTTTTCGGGGGACGTTTGCGATTATCTCTTATGAGCCGCCCTCAAGACAAACCAGAATTTGAATGAATACATTTTCTGAGGGAAATTTTCAATCGTATTTATTATGAATATTCAAAGACACTGTCAGTATCGACGATATATCAAAACAGTCAGCCCGATGAATACGATTGTGAACTGTGGTTAAACAAGTAAGTCATCCACTTCGACTATTTGCATTACAGTCATCGCGCTCTCAATATATGTACACCAAGAAAATTGTACAAAATGCATTCCAGGACTTTGCTATTCGTACCAAGAATCGAACATTTCGGTTCGGCCCTTATAAGTCGTATATATACACGTACATTCCAAGTGACAAAAGAGAACAAATTTCCCCGAGAATTATCTTTCAAAACGGAACAGCTTCTATACATTGAAGAAAAGTTTTATCCCCTTCTTGCCGGTGAACTTGGATAATTTTCCATCCGCACTGATTGAATAAATTAACCATATGTCCAATCGTGCGTTCTTGCGCATTGACAAGAATAAACATCTTTCCAAAAACGATATTTCGAAAAACACGATTTGATTTTGAATTAGATCAAGACTTACCCCAAGATCTGCACGATATCCCATCGAGTTAACCGGTCCCCAGTTGGCTAGGAGTGGCTGAGGTGCTTCGTGTGGTTTCGATCCGGGAATGACGGAACCACTCGAATCTGCATTAGAAGTAGGATCATGGCAGGCATACGGCATAATACTATCCATGCAGAGTAATTTAGTACGATTCGAGGAAGCTCTGCGTAATTGTTTCAGAATTCTAGTACAATATTCGTCTGACCAATCGTGTAATATTTGTTTCAGAAAGAAGAAAGACACGTTGCGTTGTGGCTGGGGCTCAAAGAAGTCTTGGGCTGTCAACCAATTTAGAGCGATTCAGAAACGTTTGGCATTCTTTTACCTTCGAAAGTTACTCTTCCAGATTTCAGAGCTTCAGGCATTTTCTCGCTCCACAGCTGGAAAAATATCAGGGCGGGATTTGAGAGGTCCATGAACTCATCTACCTTGATACCATCCTCTACGACTTTGGGAGTATCTTGAATAATAATCCTGAAGTGTGGAAATTCCCTAGCAAGGGGAAACTGCGCCGTGCCAATACCACCGCCGACGTCTACGATAACAGGACCCGGTGGAACAGTTTTCCATTTATACACTAGAAAGAGTAGCACCCTGATTCAGATAACCTAGTAGCAGAAAATAAAGTCATTTACAAACCATTAAGTATTGCATCAGGGGGCTGCAAAGCTTGAATCCCCTGCATAGCAATATTGAATCTCTGTCGTCGAAATGTTTGTTCTGGACGAGCGTAGTATTGCCATAAGGATTCCTTCTTCCCAATAGATTTACTGAATGGTGAATTATTAGGGTTTCCTAATTTTGTCTTAGGATCTAAGCAGGCTTCCCAGGCGTATGACGCTGCTTTGAAGCCTTCGTCTAATCTAGTTCCGAATGCAGATGTGAAGCAGTAGCAATCGTAATTTTTAGTGGCACTCACTGGTAACTGACTAAAGCGGTCAGTCCATTCGTATTGTCATGCTTTTTTTCTGGGCTTGAAGTTAGCAGTACCGTCGTCACTTTAGCTGAAATATAACAAAAGAGTTCAGCAAAACGTACAACTCAAACAAATCCTCGCTGGGTTTCTTTGTGTCAAGTAAACTAGAAATTCTATTGTTTGCGAATACATCAGGCTTGACTTCACGAAAAATGTGGTATGTTGCCATATAACGGAGACATCGAGCTTTAAACAATGAGGACAATGACAAAGACAATGGAAATGATACCCCATAGATTCGAGGCTTACCCAAAATGCGTGAGTCTTGTCCATTCTGTGCGGCTATTGCATTTACGTGAATACCCTGAAATACAAATGTTTGAGCTCTCCGCGACCAACCCAATGACAAACTCAGACCTTTGGACCAGCCTCGCGTATTATCTCCACAGCATTCGACTCGAGGCAAATTCGAAGCGCCGCTGCTTTCCAGGGCTGCAAGACAGGCCGTTAAACCTCATTCGGTCAAGAGTGGTTGATATACAGACCCCGGAAGCCACTTGATAGAGGGTAACGGGGGGTGGGCTAACAATTGCGCTAAGCTGAAAAGCTGCAGCTGCAATGATGTTCGCCGCTTCTGCGGCCAAGGGGTCCTTGCGAAAACCCTCAGATTTGGGATTAAAAGGAGTATCGAGGTTAGGTATAGGCGTCCCATTTCTTTCACATATACTTTCCAGTTGAGCAACAGAATCATTTATAAGGGAAAGAAGTTGTCGAAGACTGGAGGAGGATCCAAGGGACATCTTGAAATGCTCATATAAATTATCCTGTTAACCCTTTAAAGCCTTTTCTTTTCAGTTGGCTTCACTTGATATCAATTCTATCCATCCGGCTCAATTCCGATGGCACTTGTCTGGTTCTAACCGAAGCATTGGATGTATAGTTAAAATTACCCGAAAGATTTTTGAGAATCGCCTTCAGTATGCTTTCTCATGAATACAAAATGGAGTGTTTTCAAACCCTAGTCATCGTGAGAAGAAAAATGTAACGTTCTACCTACTGCCAACCTATCTACTACCAACGGCCTCCTTTTGGTTAGCTTTCAAGCGTTATTGAGACTTCGTCTTGGTGCTTCTTAGCAATGTAAATCATGCTGCAGAGACATTTTGTGGCACTTGTCGAACAACAGAAAATGGGAAAACTTTGAGGCGTAACAAAAAAGGAAATTTTCTCAAGCTTGTATTTTTAGGTCTCCTCTTTACGGGGCGTCTTTTGGAAAGGTTGGTGCATATACATATATAAAAATATAAGTATTTATTTCGGTAACAAAAAAGGAATTGAAAAACATATCTCAATAAATTGTTTATTCTCCAAGTGATGCAACGTGTAATTTATTAATTTCCGCTGATAGGGGTTGGTAGTTTCAAGACTTGGATGTGCGTTTTAAGCAATGGTATTCACGGCAGCACTTTTAACCGCTGTTATTCTTAGCTTGAAGAAATTAGGTTTGAGTAGATAATATGAACAACATTGTGGAACATGACGAGGTGTCCTACATATTTCTAGGTCGGGACGTCAAAGTACACCAATAGTCACATACCACTCTGAGACTCGCCATCTTATCTGCAAGCAATTCACAGTTAAAGAGCATCGAATCTTCAAACGACAAGTTGAAATGTTTGTAAAAATTTTTGAATGAACCGTCATGTCGAATAGCGTCAAAGGTTTTCTCGAAAATGTTTCTCATGCACGCATCGAATAAATATCCCGTGCTTGTGTATATAAGTTCGCATGCTTTGAGTCAATTCAGTACTTGCAAAAGAAAAGGTTTCTTTGAGACGTACCTCGGGTTGGGAATTCTCGGCTTCTTTGCGGGTCAATTTTCCATTTTTTCGGTTAGTCGTTCAACATCTCACGCCAATAAGCTGTATCAGGTTGAATGTGATTCCGACTCATCATTTTGATTATATCTTACCTGTCGGAAACTGAAGATGCCAAGAGGGAAGAAATTACAATGAAGTTTCAAAAATTGAAGAATTACCACGTGCATTGGCACGCCTGTCGCAGCTGAGGCGCAAAAGCTGCAACATGGTAACTAACCACTGGGTTCAAAGCCACTGACCCAGAAACTATGGTGGATGGATTGGACGTCCTCTCCGTGAGCGTCGAGGGTTATGCACAATATCGCCTAGTATACACATTCTAATGGGCAAATGCATCTTCCATTTAGTATTTTTGAACTCCTCGTGGATAAATGTTCAGGCCCACGGTTGAGTTGAGGTCAGATTGATCATTCCGGCTTCCTTGACAGAAGTGATCAAACTTCTTGCCTTAAAAAGTTTCGTAAGCTTTGCGCTGTTTCGTTCAATGGGAAATTGAGATTTAAAAGGCAGCTTTGTTTTCATGACTCCACTCAATGAGAAGTATTTTATTGGGAGAACATAGCAATTCGAACGTGAAAACTGACCATCAGAGTAATCATGCAACTCTTTCGACCAGTCATAGGGAGTTTCTTTGGGAATAACTAGAGTTCTAAGCGAAATGGATCAGGGAAAGCTCTAAGTAATCTTTAGAGAGTTAAAGCAAACGTAAAGATTTACCGACACATAGGTTCCAATTATCAGGTTCTTTTTCAGATCCAAGAGGAAAAAACTGCGCATTTCAGAATGGCTAGGTACTGCTAAAACGTTCCCCCGCTTTAAGCTCACTTATCTTACTTGAGTGATTCCGATAACTGCCGGTATCGACGTAGCTGGCGTTGCTTGATTATATTGTACACGATGCCAATGTATTCATGCCTTGTGCATTGACTTCCTCGTTGATAACCCAAGACACGCCAGTCACCCATTTTTAGGTTGGGAATATATCAGGGCGTGAAATGTTCCAAATCCAAGGCGTCAGCTGTGCTCCTTGTAGTCAATATTGAGATAGACACAAGACCATTGGTTATGAGCGATAATAGGCTTAAATAAACATATAAATCTGTACTAAATGAGGACAACCCGACATACTGAAAAATATCAACCGCGTACCTTCAGATAAACAATGCTTTCGGGTCGTAAGCTCTTCCCAGCTCAACATGATTTCATGGAGAAGAGACGCGACGAAAGCTCGATACAATTTTTTTGGGATTATGTTGTTACCACGCGTTACCTGCGTGACTCGGCTGAGCGGCCCGGAGTCACCGGACAATACATATAAGACTGAACTTGTGTGGACTCAACAGTGACCAGTTGTGCTGTTGAGGAAAACTATATCCTGAAAATGAATTTATATTGATCAGACACAAGTTTACAATTTCAATTATCTATATAGTGTTTCAATCAGCCACTTCAAAGCACCATATTCTTTTTAGTTGGTAACCTCAATCGGTACTGCTTCTAAACATTGTAAATATGCGCCTTGAGCTCCTTGTTGACGATGTATCTCGACTATCTTCCAACCAGACTTCTCGAACAGAGTCACAGCATCGCCTACAGTTCTTTCCTTGGCATTGAACAAAGCCAGCATCTATTACTAGATTAGCCTATGATTCAAATGTCAATTGAACACATACAGTCAAATCAACACGGTATCCGTTTGCATTCATCGCTCCATAGTTGGCTATGAGTGGAGGGGGAGCCTCGTCGGGAGTGGCACCGGGGAATGCGTATGAGGAATTGTCATGACAAGAATACGGTATTACGCTATCCATGGACAGAAGCTTTGTATTTGGGGTGGCAGCTTTTCGTAGTTGTGTCAAAATCTTGTTACAATATTTATCTGGCCAGTCGTGGAGGATTTGCTTAAGGAAGAAGAAAGAGACATTTCGGTTTGGTTGGGGTCCGAAAAAGTCATGCGCTTTGTTGGATGTAATATCAGGTATTGGCTCGTTTTGTATCATATCAGCTCACCTTCAAACGTTACTCTGCCGGACCGTAGCGCATCCGGGTTCCTCTCATTCCACATCTAATAAACTTTGAGTTGCCATCATTTAAAAAAGTTGCGGACACTTACCTTGATCCCATCTTGTATTACATTTGGCCTGTCTTGGATGATGATTTTGAATTGAGGAAAATCTCTGGCCAAGCATAACTGTGTAGTCCCTACGCCCCCTCCGACATCTACGATGACAGCACCGGCTTGAACGCTCTTCCAGTCATAGACTAACCAGTACAAGAGAAATTTGAATGGATAAAAACTACCAAAAGAGAAAGGCCATACCGGAAAGCATGATTTCAGGAGGCTGCAATCTTTGGATACCGTGCATAGCGATATTGAACCGACCGTTTCTGAATGACTGCGCAGGATCAGCATAATACTCCCAAAACGTTTTTCCCATTCCAACGTATTTGGTAAATGCCGACTCCGATGGTTCATTGGATTTAACAGTAGCTGGATCGGAAAGAATCTCCCATAAATATGTAGCCGACTTCATGCCTTCGTCCAGTCTATTATCAAAATGTACAAGTATAGGCTGAGATAACTCGCGGAATGATCGAATCACTCACTGAAAAGCTATCAAAGCCACCAGTCCAGAGGTATCTTTGTGTTTTTGCTCGGAACTGCAATCTCAACATAATCAAGCGAATAAAAGATATGAACTGGGAGATAAACGCACTGAGCAAGCAGATTTTCGACGGATTTCCCGGTATCCAATAAAGAAGAAATTCGAGTATGAGTAAACACATCCGGAGTGATTTCTTTGAAAATGTGATATGTCGCCAAGTACCGCAGGCAACCACCTAGGGAGAATTATACACAACCACCAAATGTTATTATAATGAAAAAGATTTTACCTAGTTTGGAAGGGTCCTGTCCGTTTCGTGCAGCTATATCCTTCACATGCAGCCCCTACATACTATGAGTTTGAGTGCATCTGTTCATAGACATTTATGGTAACAGACTTGAGGCCCAGCATCTCGAAGAACTTCGGCCACATGTGATTCAAGGCAAACACGGAGAGCGGCCGCTTTGTTGGGCTATACAAATCGATTAAAAATGATAATCATGACATTCGTACTATGACTTACTCCTCCCACTGTCTCAAGGAGTGAGTTTGTAGGTGGGTTGACGATATCACATATATGCAGCGCTGCAGTGCCTATAATATTCGCTGCTTCTGCGGCGACTGGATCCTTCCTGAAAGCTTCACTAGAAGGGCTGAATGGCTCATCAAGGTCTGGAACGGAAGTCTTATTCTTCTCGCATGCTTGTTCTAATTGTGTGAGGGAGTCGGTCAAGATGTTTACAAGATTGCGAAGCTGGGAAAGAGTCATTCTTGGAAGCAGTTATCGCCCTCGTTGTAACATTGGGTAACATTTATGGTCCTTTTAAAGGTAGAACGGCAACTCCATGGTTTTCGGTCATTTTTGACCGAGACCGTCGGTACCAGGGTTTGCGGCTTCGGCCCATGTCAGTAACTTCAGCAATGTGGTCCCCAATTTTCACAGGATTACCAGCGCGCAAAATTGCTTTATACGGCAAACGAAAACTGGTAAATATATGCGAATGGTATATTAGTACATTCGACGTTCATAAAAGCTAACAACTTGTCCGGTGAATTGCCTTTAAATAGTAAGACAGGGAAGTGGCAGTAAATGATTGCATCATCAGGGTTTCGCTCTATGCTGATACATGTATCAACCCAAATGAAACCTAGCACAGCAATGGCAAATTTAGATCCCAAACTTACGATTAGGGCTGAACGTGCGTCAAAAACTCCCCAACTACTTCGAAAAATCTTTCCGGTTCCTCAAACTGAGGAAGGTGCGATGATGAATCAAACCGGACCCATTTGCATTTCGAGATATTGATAATGAACGGGAAAACAGCCTCGTCCTGCGCACCGTCGTATTTCCCGTTGATAACTAACGTGGGTACGTTGATGTTGTGTAAACGGTCGATAACACTCCACGACTTGAGTGATCCAGTAATGAAAAATTCGTTCGGTCCGTTCATTGTCATATAAACTGTATTGTCTTTGGCCATAACTTCGAAACTATCTAACAACTCCTTGGGCCAAGGATCAACACGACATAAATGTCGCTGGTAGAAGATCTGGTTGGCTTCTTCGTACTCTTTGCTATCCGTCGTCCCAGCCTCCTCGTGTTTCGAAAGCGTAGCCTGTACGTCCTCTGGTAACGTCAGCCTAAGCTTATTTGAAGACGTGACCCATAGTTCCATCGAAGCGGGCGAATTGGTTATGATAAGCCTTTTCAGGCCCTTCGGCCGATACGTGGCGAATGCTGCACCCAACATGCCACCCCACGATTGACCAGCGAGATCATAATCATCAACAATCTTCAACTGCTGCAACAGATTCTCCAACTCGTTCCTAAACAACTCCTCAGTCCAGAATGAGGCATCGCCATTTTTCTCCGGTAGATGGGTAGAGTTGCCATTGCCGATTTGATCGTAGAGAATGACGGGAATCGTATGCGTCTCCCATAATCTTGCGAATGGAAGCAGATACAGATGACACGAGCCTGGACCACCGTGAAGCACGACAAGCGGTCGCTTATGCTTTGGATCGTCCAGGTCGCCGACAACTTTGTACCAAGTCTTACACGGCTTGCCCGCTGACGGAACGTGGAAGTCCGCTTCGCCTTCCTTTATCGGTGTAAGCTGCGACATGAACAAGGCCTAAGTATAATGCGTGGTTCGAGTTGAATTGACTCTCTACGATCGTGTATGTTCCTTCTTTTATGCTCGTACACCGTGGGTCAGTGTGGGTATTTCATCCTCTTCGGTGATTCCGGATTGGTTCGTGCGAAAGAAGATAGACATGGTTACACATGGTACCGACTTTGGGTCTGGACGCTAAGAGAAGAATAACGCAATCTGCGAAGCTTGAATGTCTGAGGTCCATTTCTATTGGCACGTAAATAGCTTCATATATCTATAGTAGATGCGTCATATGATAGCGCAGCCATTAACCAGGCGGCAATGACTACTGTCTCGAAACAGATAAGTGCACGCTCTGTCGCAAACCATGCGATAGTGGATTAGCGGCTGGTGACTTTGTATTGGAAAATCTGTGGCTATGAGCCCGAAATAACGATCCATATGATATGATTGTCGATCTCCGAAAAGACAATAGTATATCGCCCTGTAGGGGTTATCTCCTGTTGGTGATGTTCGAATAGATTGCCGCTGGAAAACGACACACAGATGTGTCATGCAAGAAAGAGGATATAATGCGATCACGAAGGATTTGAGGCATGATATGACCCTCCACCGAGAACATGAAGTGTCAATAACTGATAACGAGACAGAGCGGCCTTTGCTTGTTTTTGACACGGTAAAGGCCATAGATGACTCCAAACACAGAAACGGTTAAGCACGGAAATAATGACAGAAGAAGAACCACAACGCTCAGGACGCAACCGATCACGTCTCTAAAGCGGCAACTTCAGATGCCAACTCTTTTCCGCGGATATCAATAGTAGGTACAGGCTTCTTCAAATCAGGAGCCTCCATTCGTGCATCTACGTATGCTCTTGCGAGTTTCCATACTGATTCAGGCGTTGAACCACCCAAATCGATAATACCCTCGTCAACGAGAGCCTGTCACGAGATTCAGCTGAAAAAGAAACATACGAAAAGACGTAGTAACTAACCCGCATTGCTCCCCAAACCCAATTCATACACTGCCAATCAGGCTGATCACGCATGACAGGTACTTTCTCCAAAATATCCTTCAACATCGGTCCAGTCACAGTACTCGAACACTTGGCAAGTAAACAAAGATACGCCAGCTGGAAATTCCTATTCCTCGTTTGAGAAGCATGAAATGTCCATGCGGGTCCGTCGGGAGTAAAGATTGATTTTACATGAAAAATCCACGCTTGAGATTCTTTAGGATCTGCAGATTTTGGTATGAGAACAAGAGCCGTGTGATATCTGTCTCCTCTGTCGTCTTCCCCAAGAGGCTCGCCGAGATCATAAAACGCCAGATAAAGCCTTGGTTTATTCTTATTCCTCCACATAATGCGGCTAGAAATATCGAATGAAAAAGATTTTAAATATCAACGCGAGGTTGCCGTGGTTCACTGATCGAGGATGCACGATCGCGTCGCTGTCACAGTGACGTGGGCTCAGCGGAAGCAAAAGACGGGTACCAAAAAACGATCGTCTCTTGTCCAGTCAGCACAAAAATACTCAGTACAAATTCACAGTCTATACATATGTAGTCAGGTTCAGCAATCACAAGCGTTTACAGCCAGGTAAGTGAGAAATAGTACAAGACAACGAAAGTTCATTACAGTGCAATGTCTAGGACTTCTTTTATGCCTCTGCTTCGCTCTCCTCTTCGTCCTCGTCCTGTTGGTCTTGTAAATACTTTAAAAAAAGTTCAGATTAAATTAAATAGATCAGAGAGAGTTAAAATGAGAGACATACCTTAACAAGAGTCTCTGCGGCTTTCAAAAAGTGCTGCTTGCCTTGCGGCTTTGCGCCCTTCTGATACCAATAAATTATAGCTTGATCCGAGACGCAATCCTTGTTATACAAAACCTAATAGTGGCGATCGTCAATATTCAAAGCAGAATATACATAAAGACTGCACCATACTTTAAGAATTTGAGAAAAGGTTTTGATCACCTGAGTATTGTCATAACAGTATCCCTGCGCGACGTTGATAAGAGCAACTTGTGACTTTGGTCCCTGACAGAAGGGCTCAATAATCGGAGCGTATTTCTGAATAAATATGTTTATATAACAAGCGAAAATTCGAAGCAGAAATGACTTGCCGTGATTTCTTTTATCACGGAAGCTTCGACCTGATCCGGTCTGGCACTCATATCGATGGAAGACATTAGACCCTGCCAGATGCATTGAAGCAGCTCAGCATCGGGAAGCGGATGGTCTTCTTGCTCCGTCTTGATAAATTCAATTATCTATCATCGGTTAAGCGAGAGAACCACCCAACCTAGATTGAAAGTGCGCATTTACCTCTTCGACGGACTGGTCCTGTTGACATCGCTGCTTCAGTCCATCCGTAAGACCATCTTTAATGACAGCATACTGTCGTTTAGTATACCACTCTGCAACTTGAGGCAGATTCTGTGCTCTAAAATAAGTTTCAAGGGCTCGAGGGTTTTGCTTCTGAGGAGGGAAGAAGGCCAAAAGATCCTTGATTCCACCTTTCTTCAGCGTTCCAGCAAGGTGGTCCATCGTTTGATCAACAAGATAGGTGCGGAAAATTGTGCTAATCATGCTGATTGACACATCTATCAGTGAATAATAAGCCATAAAGAAGATGGACTATTAGCGAATAAATACCATTCTTCACTAAGTGGTCTTTAGTCAGACCAAGTAGTATACTTGCAGTGATGATGCCCTGAGAAAGTAGCAGGCCTATAACGACTGAGAACTTTTCACTTTGAGCCGGAGGCCATCTATTGGCATATTGTAGCAAGCCAGGTAAAGACGTTTCCTGAAGAGGTTTCTGGAGGTATTTATACCTTAAAAACAACAAAACTGAGCGACACGTATACATAATACCAATTCTTCGTACCTTCGAATAAGTTTGTTGAATACATCAACGTAGTTCTTCAGGTCTTCCACCTCCACAGGCTCTTTCGCTTGGAGGATCGAAAATGGCGAAGACGGCGCTCCATCATCGAGGTAGTTGCCACCGGGTTGAAGAAGCCCACCGACGAGCAGGATTTCGAAGAGTTGGTCTGCATATTTCAGAAATTCGAGTGTAGATCCGGCTTGAACGAGTTTGTTAGTGTAGCCCTCAAAGTCGTCTTTAGGGACGGTATCGATATATTTGTAAAGTTGATCGCGGAAGACTACAGTAACAACGAGATTGAAATATAATTTACTGAGTAAAAATGAGCCGGAGTAGACTATCGGATCCCATACCTGTTGGTTCGTGTTTTGCTTGGGCCTTGACAGCACCCTTTCTAGCTTTGATTCGGACCCCCTGTAGCGAAGGTTTAGGTACGGTTTGTTGCTGAGACATCCACAGGTTTCGAAAAACACTCGAAAGTTGTGGATTCCGCAGGAATAAAGGGAGGCTAACAGCAGTCGCAAAGATAAACAGTGACTGACGGTGCTGTAGCAAGTAAGCTTTGAGCTGACTGGCAAATGTTTTTTGAGTCCGCTTTGGTCACTTGCCATATTCGGACCGGCAGAGAGAAGGCGCCGGCGTTTCGGCTGTCAAATTTTCAAACCCCATTGTCCCAAATCCGAATCCTCCAGTGCCACTTGGTATCATGAAGGCTCGTTATTCGTCGGTCGAAGAGGGTGAGATTGACGCTAGTTGGCTCAAAGGCAACGCACCTCCAGGCTTGAAAAGTGCCTCCCCACCAGTGGTAAGCAAAACCAAGTGAAGCTTTTCATGAGATACTGACATGAAGTCTGAGATTCAGTTCATACCGTTCGCACGGAGATAATGTTCAATACCTGCATGAAAACTGGATTTCACAGAGTTTTTGCTCCACTCGAGAATATGCAGGCTTTGAGTGTAGACGAAATTGCGGTCCCTAAAACTTAAACGGTTTGTTATCTCAATTCAATCCGATTCGACGATTCGTAGACGACTCCGAGTTGCGACTTAGGTATCTCCTAGGATCATGCGTTTGCCAGTGAATACACGTTGCCAGGAGTAATTCCATAAACCACGTACCGAATCAGTGCCAGTCTTCGTTTCATTAGCCGAAAGTGCGTCGTACCGCTGACTGGCGCTGAGTGCTGCCCCGTACTTTATGTACTCAATATTGTAGAGTGATAAGTACTGCGAAATATAGATTTTCTTCGTGTGTCAAATTTCATCCTGTCACGCCGCCACAAATATGTTTTTGAAGCTCATTTTCAATCTCGTGTACAGTATTGAACCTGCGCGTCATGTCGTCCAGATTATTCAACTTCTAGTCAAGCCAGGGTTTTGGTTTTAGTATCTGTGATTAGGAAAACGAGATTCAGGTACACATCGCAAGCGTTTGGACAAGGAGCTCTCTTTGATGCCATCTAGATGCGATGCAGCCAAAAAGATCGAATACCTATGATCCGAAGAATTTACGCGCACATGTCCTGTCAAATAAGGCTGAAAGAGTTTCAAAATAACTGATATATAAAAAATATCTACAAGACAGGAGTATTAAATGCTGAGTAGTTTTATAAATTAAATACAAGGTCCTTATTACGACAGATTATGGGAAGCCCCGGGTCATAAATGATCAAAAAGATACATGAAACGCACGGAACATAGAAATATGCAAGCACCCGGGTCATTAGAAACCCCGACGTGAGGTGCATGAATTAGACACGAAAACGATCAACGCTTTTCGATTTGAGGGAAATTAAGGTACCTCTGACCTATTTGTAAAAGAAAGAAAAAATTCAATAAAATCGTTCGCTCGCTACGGGCATTGACTCACCTGATAGTTAGTTGCAACGAATATTAGAGATGAAAACTTTTTATGTCATTGTCCGTCGTGCTCCTGTCCCAGAGTCCAAGGTCCAAGCTGAGTTATAGGCTGGAGGTAATGAGACCGTCACACGACGTCCAGAATCCTCTTCGCGCACAGGCGATAAAGAAGGACGGGCAGCGCCGAAGTGATTAGAAGGTAGGATGATATTTTGGTGAAGAGATCTGTCCGTTCCGACTGATGAGTATGATGATGATGATAGCGAAGTAGAGGTAGAGATAAAGGTCGATGTAGAATTTGAGCGCTGAAGTTGCGACACATCATCAAATGCTGGATGGCTCCGAGCAGATTGAGTGGTGGTTGATGGAGTATACAACGTCCCGTATGGAGATAGCCCATATACTTCTGAACAATGAATTGCAGGTGGGACTGAAACGGAGGGAAACGCCGATGTCGGGACCTTTTCTGAGTCGTGATTCGTAAGACAGGGAGCTGTCGAGCTATTTTGCCGGCGTTGAGAGAATTCTGCGACTATATATGGCATAATGTGGTGATCGTATTTTTGTAAGCGGGAGAAGAATTTTTCTGGATGATACCGCCTAACGAGTAAAATTCCGCAGAAAGCCAAAAATAGGAATCCTAAAACACCGCCAATGACACTACCGATAATAATGCCTCTGTTTAAAGAAGAAGGTCGTGTAGAGGACGACGATAAGAAGGTAGAAGTATTCGTTGAATTGTTGGATCTGCGGTAAATGCGTGAATCTAAGCACTCAAGAGCTTCATGCGAATGAACGTACTGTTTGGAACTTCTAACAATAGCGTAATCGAAGAAGAAAGGTTGATTGATATTTGACCGCGAATTTGTTATAGTTACGGTGTGAGTTTGATTTTCATTGAGAGAGTCCATCAGGTATAACAACGTCTGAGGGTGTTCTTGTTCGGGAGCCAAGTCAACTTGAAAACCCTCAAAGCTCATCGGCGGCGTGTCATCCAATTGTGCGATAAATGGGGCATTAGCATAACGTCCGTATAATTCCTAGAGAGTCTTTCAGTCCCCTTCATCTCAATTAAATGGCGTATTAAACATACGATAGAGGATCCCTGAAACGACACCGTTACTTGAGCAGATTCTTGTGTTGTGAGATGCAACGTATTCTCAAACGCTGTTGTCGAGGGAACTTGAGTCCATTCGCCCGTGTATGTTACCGCCGGCGCAGTGTCGTCCAAAAATGTCACATAAATTGTCCCATTATACCTGTTGAAGGTCAAACTCTCTCCGAGCACATTGGATTGACAACGTAACGTACCCAGGGGGGCCTAAATTCCTTGAAATGGATATTGAATTTAAATTGAAGGTACTCTCATTTGCAGCAGGCATGTTTGTAGTCACAACCGTATGTTGACCATATTCGAGACCATAATGTTCAAACAAAGAAACATTGAAGAGGTTCGTTTCATGAAAACCGGTTTCAATAAACACATCCTGATCAACTTGAACACTATAATTCCCATATGTATCCCCTTTTGACCTTCAGGTCATTCCGTGTGAGTATTTTCAGCCTGAAAATATATTGACGACATACCCAAAAAGTGATATCCCGGTTCCTGTTGAAGTATGCATGAGCAACAGTGATTAGACGTAAACCGACAGAACAACTTGCCTAAAAAGCTGAACATTGCAGTAGCTCCAGAAGAATTTGTCATAATAGACGACTCATTGTACTGACAAGCGCATGTGTCGTTGGTGATCTCTCTCACTGATCCTACAGAGCTTGTCAAACGTTCGAAATAATCAACGTATAAGAGCGGTATTACCCTCCGACCATTGTTCTGGCGAGTAATTAATTAAAGGAGACGATCCTACATATGTGATATGATCAGTATCTTAACGAAATTGAACATGTGAAAAAAAAATACCTTGAATTGTAAAATTAAACAATGTCATCGACAAATTAAAGAAGTAGAAGTACAGGACAAAGAGAACGAAAAGGTATTAAGTGAATATACAGTACTGAATTTTGGTGGAAATGGTATGAGGAGAAAGAGATAAGAATAAGCGAACAAGTGCAGCCATTGATGTTGTTGTGTTTCTACTAAAGTACGCGCGGTCGTCATGCGATACTTGGCGTGCGCGGCACACTTGAGTTTGGTGACAATTGTGACATTTCGGTCCGAAGGCGCTCACTGCGGCATCTGTCTGTCTGGCATCATCTGTCTCCGAGTCCTCACACATACACTGCCCGTTCGTGGATTTCTATCGAGCGAGTTTCAGGCATTCTGTCTTGCGACATATTCTTGTTGATAATTTAAAATACAGGGTCATACCAAAGAAAACCTATAGTACCTTTCTGAACCTCCGATATCGCAATATCATCCGTTTGCACTGGATTAAAAATACTGGATAATATCAACTTTGATATCTAAAAACGTAACCGCCTTCTGTTCCATTGAGGAAAAGTCCATTAGAGTTTCTTTGACATCCATCTCATCAATCCATCTTGCGTCTGAAGATCCCGAATCATGTCGAGATATTTACATCGTGCGGCGTGCCACAAAGCACATGTCGGCGGTCGGGACTCCAGACTCCCGGGGAATCGTGGGGAATCTTGAAATAGACACCCAATCTCAATTCAAAGTTGTCTACGAGGTCCAGATTTGACCGGAACATTATTTTTAACAGCGAACAAAGTATCAAAACTTCCATCGCGTGGAACCTCCAAAAATTTCTCTGCTATCATTTCTCTGCTATCATACGCGGATGTCACTTTTGTATAAGTGCGTGGGGAATTCAACTGACACCCATTCTCACCACGATAAACCCAAGCTTTAGTACGTCCCTCAAACATTAAGCAATATCTATGAGGAAATCAAACTATCCGAAATGAGGAGAGAATCGCAAATACATATCATGATCAAGAATCTCAGCCGCAATATCCCAAAATTCCCACCCATTCCGGGCCGTGCTCGGTCCTAAAAAGGCCTTGGAGTCTGGCCTAGTCTGGCTTATTTGGAGTGGCGGACATGACGGCTTCTTCTCATCGGCTGCGAGAACAAGGCACATGAAATGCAATCCCTCAAAAGGCAAGGTACGGAATTCAGTGTTAAAGCCAGCTTGTGTGAAAAGGCAATGATTTTGACTCAGAAAAGTTTGTACGGGAAGTTTAGAGTCTACATTGCATGGAGTGTGGTATGCACCGTGTATTCAAACCATTTTCAACACCGTACACATACAGGTACGCACAATCAATTGGGGTTCACAGCTTTACCGTAAAGCCAAACAAATGATCATTACAAGGTACAGTTTTGTTCCTACTCTGTATGAGATTAATCAATGGTCTGCCAAATCTCTGAATTGTTATATGTTTTCCGGCGGTCCTTCGGCCTAAGCTTTCGGCGGGACCTTTTGTCCGCTGGTGTCCAGCAGTGCCTCCATTCCATGACAGCTGCTCTTTTATCTGGAATCTCGAATTGGGTACGAGAAAAGAAACAAGGTCCTCATTCCCAATAGCCATTATGATTGTAATCACAAAAACCAATACAAGTTTCTAATTTTTAAAAGCCTCAGAAAACGACGTCTGCGACTAACAATCCTTCTATTTTGTCAACACTCATACCCACACCCTGCAAAAGGTCAGGTCTTCTTCTCCTTCAGCCTAAAACATTTCCTCAATAAATCAAGAAACGGAACTCTCTACGACCGCGTTTTTCAGATTGTCCGAATATCTTTTATTGTTGAACAAAAAACGACACGTATTACTGTCCATCTTGAGCGACGCCGACTCCTTCGTTTTTAGCACATTGAGCGCTAGATTTCGCCGTAGACGATTTGCATTACCAACAATCTAAGCCTCAACGACATGAGAGAGAGACAAGACGAGGGAGAAAGAAAGAAAAAACAAACAAAAAACGGTCGATTCCAGTTTACGCTGGCATGTCAGAGAAAGTTTTGCGGTCAAAGTCAGCATAGGGGTACCGCTTCTTGATCTGCTCGACGACAAAATGAGCAGGTGTACCAAAAGTGACGTGGCTTGACATGCCCCTCGGCACGCCCGAGTGAAGGAAGGCGACCATCTTTCCCTCAGCATTGAAGATGCAGAAGCCTGAGTCGCCCTTTTTAGAGAAGTTCTCTTTGGCGAGGTTGAAGATGGCAACCTCCCAGGAATAGCCTTTTTAAGTCACTGACTCCATAGGCCTCGCAATCTGAGAAGCGTCCGAAAGTCAGGTCAGTGGACTGGCCATCCTTCGCAACGATAAAGCAGGGGTTATTCTGCTCGTCTAGGAAGTAAGGCTTCTTAATACCCTCGGCGTCGACACAGCCCTGAATGCGGAAGAGATGGTTGGCTGGGTAATCGAAGGTGTGAGGGTTGGCATGGTTAGGGTAGAAGAACCTGGTGATATCATCGGGGTCGAATTTCCCACCTGAAGAATTAATAATATGAGATGTTAAATAATACAACGAGTAATGAATAAATAAAAATGCACCGAGATAAACATAGTTTCCCTTTAACTCCTTGGCCCACTTGCCCTTGTCAAGCTGGAACACGGCAACGTGGTGGGGATGGTTGTGTTGATTGCTGACGGCGACGCAGGAAGGAACTGTAAGATGCATGGTTTTTCAGACATGTTGGCATAAGAAAATATTTAGAAGCTTACCTCGACCGAGGGAGTGTAGACCGTTCTACATTCGAGGAAACCAAGATCTTTGAGTTCTTGGTCGCTTAGATCAACGTTGACTGTCGAAAAAAAACACCCATGAATGGTCGAATGAAGGAGGGAAAAGACTGGTAGCACTGACGCTATGGTTTGTCGGCAATAGAGGGGGGGGGGGGGGGTCAGTTGCACTGCATTATATCCTAGCTCACAAGCTACGCACACGTTTGGTTGGTCCATGCCGTCCTTTGGTTATCTCCTAACTTGCTTGGGTTTTGAAACACCACAAAATGCGAAGATAATGTTGGAATCCCAGGCTCGACGAAGTAGCGGACACAAAAGGTGCAGTGTATTGGCACCGTGACTGGGTACTTCATATAGGAGTAACTCATATTTCAACAGATAACAGTGAGAAGGGGCGGGGAGTCACACTGTCGCATATAGCCGATCCCTATCTGGAATCTCGGAGGACAGAAACAATGTCCTATTCCAACAGCTATTATGATAATTGTAATCAAAAAAACCAATACAAGTTTCTAATTCTTAAAAACCTCAGAAAACAACGTCTGCGCAACTAATAACCCTTCATCTATTTTATCAACATTCACACCTACACCCTGCGAGAGGTCTTCTTTTCCTCCAGCCTAAAACATTCCTCAATAAGTCAAGGAAGGGAATTCGAGGAGAATTGAAAGTCTTACCTTCCCACCCAACACCGCAGACACTTTGTTCGCCCAAACGCGAGCATCAAAGGCCTTGGATACCATTGATTGGGGAAGATAATTCACGTGGACGACTTTGTTCTCCTCGGTATCGATGCTGAAGACATAGATAGGTTTATTCAATGATTTCGCATGGGTCGCAACATTCTGCAAAACCTGCAAGGGAAGGTCAATACGCACGCTCAAAAATAACCCAACAGAACCGAAAAAGCCAGACCTTGGTATTACCACCGACTTCGAATAACTTGACGTACACAGGCGCGTTGGGGTTTTCTTTGAAAAATTCGGTGACATCATCCGTCGCCTGCCCCCATCCACTAGCATCAACAACGATTTCTGATCTGATATAAATTCCATCAACTTACCGCTTTGCTCGCTGTTTTCTCACGCGCTTTATTCTCATCGTCGAATGCCTTTCTTGATTTCGCCAAACGGTCCTTCAGCCCCGCCTTCCGCAAGACCGATATATCCGCTTGATTCAAATCCTGTACATGACACACCTCAGTCTGGACTTGGCAGACTTGAGAGACAACATACCAGACTAAACGCTTTGAGCGCCGCATCCTTATCCTTGCCTGTTTTCTTCTCAATGAGATCAAACTTCGCCGATAACGAATCCGCAATCCGAGTGACTTCTTGCGCTTCATATCCCGTAACAGCAACGATACGACGAATGCCCTTCGCGATACCAGATTCTTCTGTTATCACAAAGTCCTTGATGACACCCGTCTTCGCAACGTGACTATAAACAATCAACAAAAGTCAAGCCAACATTGGTATTAATACAGCTGATAATAGAAAGAAACTCACGTTCCACCACAGAACTCCACACTAGTTGATCTCCATTTCGGATTTTCAATATTCTTCTCCATCTCCCGAACATCAAACTCCAAGGACACGACACGAACAGGATCAGGATAAGCTTCTCCAAACACCGCCCTTAATCCAGGAATTTTGTGGGCAGTTTTCAAATCAAGCTCTTTGCTGAACACTTCTACGTTCCGGCGGACCCAATCAACGCTCATTTTCTCAATCTTGTCCAGTTCAGGTAACGAAACTTGCGCTTTGTGACTGAAATCGAATCGAAGCTTCGTTGGCGCAACTAAAGAGCCTTTTTGATCGATATGGTCGCCCAGTGCTTCTCGTAGCGCGAAGTTGAGAATGTGCGTCGCGGTATGGTTATTCCGAATTGGCCAACGGCGTAACTGTGGTATGGAGAACGTCAGCGCATATGTACCTTTGGGATGATTGGCTTTTCATACCTCATCATACTCCGCCTCAACGTCACTATCCATCGATAGTTCACCATATTTCAGATGTCCAATGTGCAAAACGTAGCCATTGAAAACCTGTACATCTTCGACCTCAAACTCGGCTTTCTCATCGATGATAATCTTTCCGGTATCGTATTCCTGGCCACCGGATTCCGCATAAAAGGGCGTACGATCAAGAAGAATACCGAACAATGCACCCTCTGGAATGTCCCGCGTCGACTTGGAGAATGACCGCTGGTAATAAATCGCTTTTACTTTGGCATGAACAGATTCTCTTCCTGACATATAATTAATACATGATGATAAACATATGTACATAGCTTACCATATTTGAATGAATCATCAGTCTTAGGCACACTGGAATCTTTCTCCAACGACGCAAGATCGTGAACATCGAGCTTAACAACCTCCTTCCCATCTTTCTTGCCTCTCGCTTTGCTAGCTTCTTTTGACTGCGCCTGCGCGGTCTCGAATTGTTCATCATTAATAACGAACCCGATCTCTTCCGCCATGAGACGCGTCAAGTCAACCGGGAAGCCATAGGTATCATACAACCGCCACACATCCTTCCCATGCAACTCCTTAGTATTCGCCTCGCGCGACCGCGAAACATACTCTTGGAACAACTTCTCTCCACGATCCAGCGTTCTCGCAAACGAAGCCTCCTCTTCATCAAGTATCTCCTTAATCTCATCGCCTTTTCTTCGCAGCTCGGGGAACACATCAGAAAGCTGATCAACAACGACAGGAACTAATTGAGAAAAGAAGTTTCCAATCGGAACATTCAGCTTTTTACGCGCATAGCGTGCCCCTCGTCTGAGGATACGCCGTAAAACGTAGCCACGACCAAAGTTGTTGGGAACACCGCCATCGGATAACGCGAAAGTGAGCGTTCTGGCATGGTCAGCGACAACCCTATACGCCGTATCAATTCCATCAACATCATCCGCCCCAAGTTTTCCCGTATACTCTCGAACTCCAGAGATTTCTTGGACCTTGTCAAACAGTGGTAGAAAGACGTCGGTATCGTAATTTGATCGCCGGTCTTGGATAACGGACACTAAACGTTCAAAGCCCATACCAGTGTCGACGTGTTTCGCAGGTAGAGATCGTAGTGAACCGTCGGTTTCGCGATTAAATTGGATAAACACATTGTTCCATATCTCTAAAACATCGGGGTCGTCCTGGTTGACCAGGTGCGCTGCGTTTCGACCGCCTATCCGATCGTAATGAATTTCACTATTATATCGTTCAGTTAAAGATGGGAAAAGGAATGATTGAGGATACTTGCCTGCATGGACCACAAGGTCCTGTCGCACCCATCTCTGTGGACAGGCGTCGGGGAAACTTAGCATATGGATTCTAAAGGTTGCGAAGAATCGTACATACCCCAAAAGTTATCTTTTGCATTTCCAGGTAATATATGGTCTTCCTGAACACCTTGTTTTAACCAAAATTCCTTCGCCTCCAAATCTGGTTCCAAACCACTTGAGGGATTGCCCTCAAAGTAAGTCACGTAAAGGCGATCTTTTGGTAGACTGTATACTTGGGTAAGAAGCTCCCAAGAGTACGCAATAGCCTCTTTCTGGGTTCAACGTTGGCAAATAAGATCATCTTTCATTGGATGGTGTGTTCGTACCTTGAAGTAATCCCCGAAAGACCAATTTCCAAGCATCTCAAAGAAAGTATGATGATAGGTATCCTTTCCTATGTATGGGTTGGCTGAAAAACATTAAGGAAAAGCAACAATATTCGCACCAACATCGTCCAGATCTGAAGTTCAAAAACGCTTTAGCCAGCTGTCGCGACTGATGCTGGAGATCGATGGATCATACCGTTGTGTTTTCCTCCCGCTCTAATGCATTTTTGAGTATTAACCGCACGCTTTAGTTTAGATAGTTCTGAGTGTGGATCAACCGTTCCGAGGAAGATTGACTTGTATTGATTCATCCCGGCATTCGCGAACAGCAACGTCGGATCCTCATACGGAATGGTTGATGATGACGGCCAAAAAGTGTGGCCTTTGGATGCGAAATAGTCTATGAAAGTTTGTCGAACTTTTTTGGATGTCCAGGGACCATTGTATCGTTCTAGCGGCATGATCGTAGTAGTGGAAAAGAGTCTGAATAAGTGCCGTCCTTGTATGCGCATCCAATGCGCAAAGTTATAACCCAAACCTGTCCTGTGACTGTCACACGGTGAAATGACTCGACAACTTGAAGCAGCACTGCTCTGCTGCGATGCTTTCTTTAGCCAAACTCTCAGTGAATATTCGGTATGTTCCGGCTTATTATCCATCTCTTTTTTACTGACAATCATCGTATAAAGAATTACTTTGCTCTTCTAGCACTTTGTTTGCCTAAGCCAAGTTTAAGCCAAGCTTTCACTTGTAAAGACAGCAGTGTCATCGATGCATTCACATCAGGTTCCGAGACGGACTTCCTACGATAAGCGTTTGTTCGGATTCCATATCACCTTGCAACCGGCTGACAACGTGTCATCACATCGAAAGGACGCCAACTCGAATCCTGGATAAACTCGTGCTCGATTTGACGCGCCAAATTGCCTCGCTGAACTTGTTTTCTTCTCTTTCTCGTAAAAAAGGACTGCCTCTCTCCATCCAGCGTCAGAATATTCCTCGGTATTTTGAACTTGGACAAAATTGAGAGTTTTCCAAAAGCACGCAATTCAGTCACACGCCAATCCGTCACATTCTCCGAGTCATCATGTCGATCAACTGCAGTCTCCGGTTTACCACGTCCATTGCCACGTTGAAAGGACGAATTCATTATCCATTTGGAAACATACTACGCAGTTCGTCCACAATGTCCACCCTTGCTCAAAAGCAGAAAGCTTTCCTATCATCCCCTCAGTACGCTGTTGTCGGTGCAAGCAAGGATCAAACCAAGTTTGGGACCAAAGTAGGGATTGCATATCTTGCCCTGTGGTATTTGTTTCTAAACACGCACGGTCTAGGTTTTGAAATGGTATCAAGCACATAATAAAACAGTAACACCAATTCATCCCGTAAGTTCTGATTATCCATAATCTAAGCGACGCCTGTTTTGATCCGTTTAATACTTCATTGAAGAAAGAAGAATCACTCGAGGGTTTAGGCACTCTGAAATCCATAGCTGAACTACCGTCACCAACGACGACTTCCGTATCTATTATCACTCCACCTTCGTGAGTACTACCCGATGAACTTCTCAGGTCACGACCTACTTTCTTCGTCTTCCCAGGATAACTTTAAAAGTCCTCAAAGAGGCGAAAGAGTTGGGTATTCCTGCCTTATGGCTTCAACCTGGTGCTGAAGATGAGGAAGTAAAACTATATGTTGAGGAGGCTGGTATAAAGGACAAAGTTATTCTTGGAGGCCCCTGCATTCTCGTCGATGGTGCTAGTGTTCTTCGAAGCTTACTTTGAAAAATCTCCAACCCAGTGCATACTGTATCATCCAGGATGTCAGGTGAAATGGAATGATGTCCTAGATTAGCGATCAATACCGGCTTTATGACTGGCTGTGGGGAATATTCTTCCAATATAGAAATACAGATTGATTTTTCATTTGACAAAAATTGACGAAAATTGATAATTTCCAAGGTTTTGCTATTCAGAGCATCTCGAATTAACTTGACGATTCTTGGGTCGGCATCTCCGGCTCGAAACTGTCCCTGACCTTGGTAAATGATTTGATAAGCAGACTTTTGACAATTTTTGACAGGGTGACACGTTCACGCTCACTTTTCATTTTCAACTCACTCCCCCCACCTCTTTCTTTATCAAAATTCGTTTCGGAGGCGGTGCTGTTTGTCGTCTTTGCTTGACGCAATGACCTTAGCACCCCACTTCTTTAATTCTCGTCGTATCAGGTCGAAAGTCTCGCCTGTGCAAGCCTTGAAAGTATACTGGCTTGTTGCGATCTGCTGGTGGGAGTACGGAACCTTCGCGTGGGACGTTACCTGGTGTCGATGGCCGAAGGAAAATACCTCGAAAAATCTTCACATTCTCATCATTGCAGACCCTCAAGTACCCCGACCTTTCCGCGGTTGGCACCCTTCCTTGACGTGGTTCAAGACATATATTATCAACCATAACTTGCGCAAAAGCTGGCACGCAGCGAAATCATTTCGTCCACATAGTGTAATATTTCTTGGGGATATGTTACGCCATGGTAGCAAAGCATCTGATATGGACGAGTGAGTGCGTCGCCTGCGTTTTTATTTTCTTCCTCAACGTCTCACTTCAACTGTCCATAGATACACCCACTATGCAAACCATTTCAAAGCGATATTTCATACACCCTCGAATATGCAACGATTCTACGTGCCCGGGAACCGTGACGTAGGGCAAGTATTTTACCAAAAATTTCATCCTCCAGCTTTCAAGCTAATCCTGAAGTAGATTAGGATCATCTAGAACATTTTCCGCTCAAACCCGTAGTCGTTACGAAACGGTCTTTGGAAGTCCAAATCAAGTCAACGTGAGAATCGCTTGCCACCCCTGATTTGCTGCCGAGCTCAATTAAAAAATTATTTTTACACCCTTCCTCTTCCTTTTTAGACGTTTGAGAACTACACATTGGTTTTTTTGGATGCTCCTGCACTCGTAGAAGAGGATTATCGTCGCCATTCAGCAGGTCACCGATTCTCGGAATGGACAGGGATTCCAGGTGGTTCGATCGAATTCGTAACCGCCTTGGCGGCTTCTAGTAGTGTGTATGATTCAATCGTGTTGAACCCGTACCGGGTTATCTAAGCCGTATATTTATCCAGATCCGACTGAACCAAAATCCACAATTCTACTCACGCACATTCCGTTGTGGAGGCCGGAAGGTGCCTCCTGTGGTCCTCTGAGGGAATATGGTACTATCCGGCGAGGAGTGGGTAAAGGATATCAAAGTCTCCTCGGGAAAGACACGACCAACTTTCTCCTAAAAAACCTAGCTCCTTCAGTTATATTCAGGTTTGTCTTTGCTTTGATAGCTGCACGCGCCAAATAACTCAATGTTTAAATTTATATGATCAGTGCCGATGACCATGACTATTGTCACCATAACCACCAATATACAATGGACAACGGTTCAATTGTGATGATACCCGAAGTGACAGTGAAATCATTCTCGATGGCCACGAATGTCCACCGACCAGGATTCCAACTTCTCACACTACAAAGCGGCTCCAACCATTTAATCTCCGATACCTTATGTCTCCTCCCTGACCAGTCTCGAATTTACACACGAGGCTATCTTTTATCTCTGCTTGTTACAATATTATGGTTGGCTTATGTCAATATTCGTCGCTCAAAAGCAGACCGCGATATGCGATGGTGCACAAGTCCGTCGCAAAGTTCGCCCAGTCCGCCCAACAGTCCAATTCACTATAAAGCTTCGTATTCCAACCCTGTTCTTCGAAGCGCATCGGCCATGTTCCCTTCCGAGCCTTCCACACCTCTAGGGGGAACACCACTTCTTCGTCCTACACTACCACCCTATGCAGTGGAAGACGAAGAGTCTTCTGAAGCGTATATGCCCAACTCACCTTTAACACCTGGCACACCTTCCAAGATTTTTCCTCGAGTAAAAGACAACTCCCCCGGAAAAGACAGCTCGTATTTTTTACCATCAGTAAACTCGCACTCATCCTCTCAAAGACCTGTATGGTCTGTCGCGCAAACGACACTAACAGCCCGTCGGCTGACATCACGCCCATCCATCTCAAGCATTTTCTCCTGGCTTTGGCGTGCGTCCCTAAACGGACATCGAAAAGCGAACACATGGTATGAGCAATTCGGCCAAGATCTTTTGCAAGTATTATTTTTTCCCGGCATAATTTATATCATTATCTCTATCTGGTATTGCATTTGACTTGGTCACGAATTCACGGGCATATTTTTTTTTTGCTTAGAGTAATCATTATGACAATATGGGACGACGATATAAGAATGTATTTAATTTAACTTGTGTATATAAGTCTTTGTTACATTTAATTACATATTATTCGCCCCTGATGATTTATTGGAAACGCCTCTCTTCGGACTGCCCTATACCTGATAGGTTTCTTCCGATTCAGATAATGAACAAGAACAGGAAAGATGACTTACGATTTAGACGGTCTTCTGCTTCATCAAAATTTTTGAACAACCAATAGAAAAGAACCCCTCCAACAAAACTTGCGCCGGCACATCCGACTATAAATCATTAACTTTCCATATACCCAAATTTTTCGAACTTTACGTACCGTAATTATAGATGACAAACGGATCGACAGAAACAGGAGCGAGGGCCAGTGCAATAGCGTTTCCTATCGCCTCCATCAAGAAATACAAAGCGAAGACAACTGACTTCATCCGCAATGGCGCTTTCGTGAATGCATATTCCAGACCTGTGATCTAATGCGCCCTTAATCAGAACCTACAATTAACATATTTAATGGAAAACTTACGTTGGTGAAAATCTGCAAGAATGGACATTGGTGTGTCAGTAAACTTTCATCATGCCACGGCTAATTGTTGAGTTTTTACTTACTTCGGAAGTTCCTACTAGGATGTATGCTGGTGCTTGAACCTTTGAATTAATGAACAAGGGGCCAAAATATGGGAATTCTACATGTGGGCCTTACCCAGACATTGATGGGAGCTGGACCTAACGGACATTCGTTTCCAAATTTACCGCAAGGACTCTTGAAAAAATGATAGGCTGTTATCAAAACCAAATTGTGACATAAATGACATACCTTCAGATTTATAAAATGCTAGATGTTGTGCTTCAGGGACGATAAATCTTTGAGCAGAAATTTCTCGACTTCACCTGCAAAATTGCTGCATATGCCATGGCGGCAGCCGCAAAGAAAAAGCCGAGTGTAATTCTTTGTATAGGCCGGAAGATAATTCCAAAACGACGTAAACCTAATATACGAAATATTTATATAGAACATATGCGATCAACAATGATGTCGTAGAGCTGCTAACCTGGGTAGATAAGTCGATCCTAGGATAATCAATTCAAAATTAAACATTCAGGATATACGATAATGAAATACAAACCAGGATGGGAATGATGATGATAATGGTAATCGGATCAACTATGATGGTATAAATATGAAGTAATTGGTATATAATCAACTACCACTTACGGTTTCTTAAAAGATCGTTGGGTGTACCACCGGTATGCATGTCTGGAAACAAAATGATTGATCAGCTGCACCTGTATTATACATAATTTACTAACACCCGGCTTGGTTGACCAACTACGTGAATTTGAGCAGCGAACACCTGAAGCTCAAGGCAGAAACGTACATTACTGGTCAGTTGATTATAACTGATCCAATATAAAGGATACAACAAGCTGTAGTACTTGGAAGATCAGATAGTGAAATAAATAATATTCAGAAAGAAGAAGAAAAGACGACTGACAAGACTTTGCAGGCAAAGATTGTTCGCTTTATCTCATCCACAAATTGCGAGTCCCAAGTAATATATTTTTTCAGACTTGACTCCTTCGAGACATCGTCATCTATCGTTGGTCTTGCCGAATCCCAATCGGCACCAGAACGAAAATTCCTCCATAACGTAACGGGATTCAAGCCTGTTAAATGTTCACTTGAGAATCATGGCTTATTCAACATCCTGCTTGTGTAACATACTCCAAGCATTCCTATATGCAATACGCAACACTTTGACGAACTCCAATAATATGCTTCCTCTAGCAGGAGTTTTAATATACCGATTGCGCTTAGGTCATGAGTTTAGCATAGCGAATAATACTTGGAGGACCATATAATGCTTACTCCAAAGAACAAAACAACCGGTAGCAGAAAATAGCTTTGAAATCAATTAGTATTATCAGTGGATATACTTTCAGGACATACACAGCGGTCGGTACGAGATACGCCAACCAGAATCCTAAATCAACGAGTTAGGTCCTCCTAACATGGTATCTATAAGGTTGGAACTACCGATGAGCTTTTCGCACCAAACTGTAGCGATAGATCCCAGAGCACCGATATTTGTCAGAAGATAGAACCTATATATGTACACGAATTAAACCAGCCAAACCTCTGCCAAATATGAAACGGGACTAACCACATGAATATTCTCTCTGCAATATCGAATTGAGTAGCTGAGAAAGATAATTACGCCCAAAAAGCTCACGTATGGTCAAATTAGTATCAACAATCACCCTCCGTCCATCTTTTTCTGTACGGATCCATTGACCATGTTTGGGATATTGTTCAGCGACAAGAGGAGATACGTTCGCTTTGACTACGCATAGCGGCGTAAGTTATCATACCAAGAGAACCTCTGCGAGATTGAAATTCTTACTTCCTCCTGTTCCGATCCCAATAATCAAAATTGACACCATGAAGCCAGCGAAAGCAGCATTTGAATTTCCCTGCAAGACCGAAGGGATACTACAAGCTAACAATTAGGAATCAACAACGATACATCATGTTTTACGAATTTGGTTGCAGACTGACCAACAAGGATGACATGTCCTATTCCTACTATGGTGGTGAAAACGACGATAGTTTTGAAACGACCCCAATATTGATCCGCCATGATAGCTTGGTATACATAATTGACATAAATGAACTATGAAATGAACTAATCATCGCACCTCCAAAGATTGGCATAATGTAGGACCAAAAACTGAAAAAAGTTGTAACGGCAACGGCAGTTTGTATTCCTTGATTGAGACCTCCTGGAAGTAAATTGCTTTTGGGAGGAGGTGCTCCTGCACCATTCCCACCAGCTGGCAAAGGGCGTTCAATGAAGTTCCTGCATGGAATTAAATTCATAATCACTTATAATAGAAATCAGCTTACGTGAAAACTCTGAGTTGTAAATGGGTATCAGGTATCAGGATTCGTCTAAACTGAAAAGGCCCAGTCCCGCTTACCCGGTCGTTCCATCTTGGAAGAAAAAATCTTATTATGCATCGAGATAATAGATTGTGCTAAAAAACCTACAATATGAGAATCTCTCTGCAAACTCGCAAACAACGATCAACATGGCAGATAAACTATAGGTATATCGGTCATTGTGTCAGTTGTATGTTGTGAATCCAAGCGAGCTTTAAACAATTGCAATGGCCCACGGTAGTTCGTCAGCCACTCGCACAAGCGTTCGCAACTCCTCTTCAGTGGGAATCTCGGGAGCGTTGGGATCGAGAACATTGGTCATTTCGACGTCTAGTTCTTTAGAAGAAAGCCCATCCTTTACATCCGTGTCAACTTGAATGTCCTTCGTTATGCTCGTCGCTTCAACCATAATTCAAGAACGAGGGAAAAAACGTCCAAGAGAAAAGGAAACAGTTTAGAAGCCTGTCTCGCATACGGAGACGTCTTAAATATCACATCAAACAAAGTTTTTCCATATCCAAATGCTCCAAGAAGCCACAAAATGTGGGGCGTTATGCTACTCTCGGGCCGTACTGAGATTGCTAGCAGAGTCAAGTAGATGGCGCAATCTATTGCAAAGGAATCAAAGATTGTCCAGAACCGCGAAATGAGCATGTGGCACGAATGAAAAGAAGTCATGAGACGGCTGTTATCGCGTTTTTGGCGATGAAATGCACCAATCGCTGGAGCTGCTGACAGGCTCGGGTTTGACAACATGAAAGAATGATTTTTTCAGCGTATTTCAAGAGACATGGAGGATTGACCAGACTCGTAAATTGAATTTCTTAATCCTAGTTATCCCTCTGCTTAAGAGACAGTGAGAGTGTTAGGGTAGTACTTAGAGCGCTGGGGCTCCATTGGAGGCGCGGCGCGCGCTCTGAGCCTGAGAACATATTTCTCAAATTTGAATCCACGGAAATGATAAGAATGTTGAAAAATACCAAGAAAATAAACACAAACAAAAGATTATTAGGGGAGTACCTCAGGATTTAGCAAAACATACAATCAATAAATGCTATTCATCAAGTCAACGGTTTCCTTCAGAGTCTGTAACATCTATTACGAATTCATTTTTTGTCATTAAGATTGCAATACGGGTGGCTAATAAGAATGCTAAACCGAATCTTCAACAAATAGTAGTATATAATGGACAAAAAGCTGTTTACGATCCTTCATTTTATATATTCACAATACGTAACTAGTACTGAAAAGATTGTTCCTCTCCTGCCTGTCAAACCGAATGGCCATTTCCATCAAAGCGTGGTAGAGGTGATCATAAATAGCAATAATACAATACAAATAGGGCAGATCAAAATAAAAAGGGGGATATGACTGTTAACGTATGTAAGTGATGCTATAGTAGGAATGATTAAACGACAATGCAATAGGAATGATGAACCCCTAAATATAATCTTTACTAGAACAGATGAAACATGGTATCCAGAATATTGCGTTTACTTTGAAAGGTTGGTAAATGATGCATACTAAAGAGTAACAAAAGGAATGGCGTACGAGGTATACGAGGCTGGAATTGGTCTTTGGGCAAGACCAACTCTGCACTTCTCTTGATCGAAGACGACGTACAAGGACTGAATGAAGTATGTACGTTAGTTAACCAACATTCAGTGAATTATTCCAATATACCTTGAATAGGACGTCACCCAATACATCAAATGTGAGATTTCCACGATTTTGAATCTAAAGAGGCATGAATAAAATAAAATCACCAAGTACAAAAGTCTAGAAGAACATACTCCGCCCATAACCCAGTCCTCGGAATGCACGTTAAGGGAAAACTTGTCGGGATTTATGGTGTAGAATTTGCCGCCAATCCTGATTTCAATTTGTGGAACTGAATCAAAGTTCAGTGTTAGAACTAATCATTTGACCAATAACTTTATCAAAAGTATACTTTTTGCCTTGACGGGGATCAACCATAGCCCGTCCGAATTTCGGCACGTAGCACCATGAATATGCTTATACACACGGTCGACAACTTCCTTTGACATTAGACACAGGGTCGTTCCTGTGTCGAAAATGGCAGTATTGCCATGCCTTGAGATCTACAGTGCACAAATGACTCCCCCTGTTCAAAATAGCAATATCTCAGCAATTAAACTTACCAATTTGCCGTTGATAGAAACATCTTCGCATGTCGTCTGCCAAAATCGAGGCGGAGAAATACAGCTGACGTAGGCGATACTGAAATGAACAGTATTACTCATACGTGATCATAGCATTATCAGAAAAGCCCTACTCGGATTCTTTGACCCCCGCGCGCTCGGCATCAATACCCCCAAAGGTATAAAAGCTCTGATCACTCTCATGTTCTATGCTGACGCTGACAAATGCAATAATCTCACTAGGAGTGCTTTGAAGACCGAACCTGAAAGCGAGCGTACCTGAATATACCTGTTTTCCCATGGCCTATCATATTGGCCACGGGGGTCAACGCCTGCGTGGGTTGGACGTTATTTCCACCTGGCCAAGCTAGACCCAGCAGGCTAATTATTTTTAGTACAAAGCGAAAAATCGTCCCAAGAGCACCTTACCCACTGATGTTCTCGGATAAGAACTCTTCAGATACAGTATCGGCGACCTCAACTACTTGGCCTTCTATAGCACAAGAGCCAATATATACAGCTTATCAAAATATTTGTCTGAGTATATGTCACCTGAGTATATTTTTTTAGTCGACTTACTGTCAGTGTAAACACGACCCTGCAAACAGGTCGTAATCAGATTTTATCACACCCGGAATGTTGCGTTAAAAACCTACCGAAGCCGAAGAATGATCCCCGTATTGCATATGCCAAGTCGCACCGTCCACAAGCTTCGAAGTTGAAGATTCGGATGGATCATAGTAAGCCTATACTCAAATATAAACACACGTTAAACATGCTAGATCGTTCAGAGACGTGTCATTGTTCTCACCACATTCTTATTCGACCTTCCATTGATCCAAAGGTCACTGGACCCGGTGTCAAGATTCAAAAGAAACGTCTTGGGAGGGGTACCAACTTGAATAGCGACGACATATTCACTATCATGATTCATATCCTGTGCGGGTAACTCGATCGCTATAGAAGAAAAAAAGTTAATAAACAGGCTAATAAAGCTGTGGGTCAAACGTACTCCCGGGTGGAGGAATGGCCGCCAGTCTCTTCACTGGGTGACTCTGTATGTGAGGATGAGGTTCTAATTGGGAGTGATCGACATGTGGCTCGTCTCGTTTATATAGTTTGCCGTTATGAAAGTGAAAATGTGTCGTGCTGGCGCTGAACTTCCGAAGGGATTTAAGATACGCCTTCAGTCCATTTTGCTGGGAACCTGACTTGACCGCGGAGACCACAACAGGAGAAGACATTGTAGTTGGTGAAGGGTTACGCGTAGAGTCTTCGTTATATATGGTTTTTGACGAACAGGGCTGAAATAACCGTAACATTATTCCCAGTGAGCCAACGGACGGTTGAAATAATTTAAATGATCCATTCCAAAAAAAGGGGCGTGGGGAGTGAACAAAACAAGTCAATTGCGGACAGGTTTTGTCGTGGCTCGTGGCTTGCTTAGACATAAATGAACATAGGGGTAAAAGGGATCCTGACATATTTATATCACATTAGAATATTCTTTGAGGCTAGTCATGACCGGTATGTCGTGTTTATGTGCGTTTGAAAGAACTGATCGTTCGTTGATGCATTGAAAGGAGACTTGCAGGGGCCCATAAGTGCCATAAGAATGAAACAATTTGATTGACGAGCGCTAAAAAAATACGCAATATTAGTATAAAGCTTGGTGTTTTCGAGATAATATACTTACTTTTCATCTGGCAGGTACTCCATCGTTGTTTTGAATAAACGAGAAAACCGCGGTTTAAGCCCTACCCTTAGCTGGTGCCGCGCGGCCACACGTGTCATCACGTCTCCGTGACGGAAAGGCTAAAGTAAAGCTGACTACCTAGTAGTAAGAGCAAGTTTGTTTCACTCCCAGAGAGTCAAATAAAGTGTCCAATATTACTATGGTTACATGAATTGTCTGTATCATAGGGACATTCCTAACGTCTATGTCATTGGTCAAATCAATTGACAATGGATCATATATTCAAATCATCAAACAATCGAATTTGAGATAAGAAAAGAGATACTATGGAATCGGTAGTTCTATCCCAATTCGGGAATGCGACAAAAGTATATTTGTTTAATAAATCCACTTCACGCTAACCTTGATACCAGCCTGTCGCAAAATAGACACAACGTCTGACAATCCAACATCGTCAAAATTGCTTACACTTAATTCCAAAGTATCAATACCAGCTCTCAAAACCGCATCATAAAGCGGCTTGAAATCAAACGATGTCAAGCGGACGCCCGTCATAATAAGTGTTTTCAGCTGGAGATTCTGGGGCAGTGAATTCAACAACCAAGTGATACTAACAGCATCCGAGGGCTGAAATAATAATTCTAGAGTACGGAGACGAGGAAGAGCATCGCCGACGTCAAAGTCCCACAAGGTAAGAATTTGCCGTGCATCAGAGCATAAGCACAAGTGTGTTATCTCAGGCATAGCGCGTATTAAATCTAGGATTGGGGCGCGATTCAAGGGGATTCTTGATGTCCAATTGCCCGACAGCATAAGAGGATAGCTTGATGGATAATGATGCTGAGGCGCAGAAGGGGCAGAATATATTTGAAAAGAGTAAGCGTCGAATTTAACGTTTATGGACAGGTAACCATGTCCTTCAAATCGAGAAAATGTTCCGGATGGAATCGGTCCAAAAATACTGAAAGGTAGATTGAGGTTGCGACCATTATCAAAAAAGTTGTCGTAGGTTAGTTTGAATTGAAGAAGCGACCCTAAAGGTCGAATACAAGCTGAGAGGTTTTGGAGATAATCAAACTCGTAGGAAGTTGGAACATCCAAAATAAATATGAGTTTTTTGAGGTTAGGGAACTCTAGTGTGTTGACCATCGACGAGTCCGCCAAAATATTTCTGTCACCGCGACAACCCAAACCAAATTCTAATTCGATCAGGAGAGGACAATTAGACAAAAAGTTGCAAAGCTGAGAGTGTGTCGGCGGGGTCAGGGGATTCCGAAGTTTGAAATGCGTCAATTTGTTATGAAGAAGCTGGAGCCATGGTAAATTGGTTCCTTCGAGTTTGAGCTCCCGGAAACAAGAGATATCCACTTGTATGTAATCTGTCACTGTTGATGATGCATCCTCACGAAAATTAAACAGTCTGCTGTCGTACACCAACTTGAAATCCAGCTGTTGCAGGCGAAGCGGAGGAAACTGAGGGTCTCGGAGCAGGCGTTGAATCTCCAAGAGTTTGGAATGCGAAACATGCAGAGTTAATGAATTCAAACGAGGTAGAATCAAACTTGCGCGAGACTTGAAGTAGGATTTTGTTGGGTGGGATACGTAGTCCCATATACACCACAGTGAGAGAGGGATATCATTAGACCGGTCTACGAATAGTTTGATTGTGGGAAGATTATTCAGATTTAGAAATCGCCATAGAGTTGGCCATGCCAATGTAAGTTTCCTCCAGAACCGGCAAACGTGCGAGATCGTCAAGGCAGTATTATCAGGATGCTCCGAGCTGTAAATTGCCAAGGTAAAGATCTCGTGCAATAGTGCATCCGGAATGCTGTGTATAGCAAAGTCGGAGTTAAGAGTTTTCCTCAACTGCGATATAATAGTGTGAAGTCTCTTTTCTGTCTGGTGTATTATTCTGGGTGTGAGGGTTTCGGGGTTTGTTCTGGTTTGACATCTTCCCATCAGTAAAATAAGATCCATGTTCCAAGTTAATATAACTACCGTATTTCATTTTCAAGTCCGATGAGCCATGCTTGGAACAACTTATGCTTGTGAGATTCCATGAGCAATTATTGTTGCCCCTGTGGAAAAACTTCAGAAAGTTGCGGAGACACCCTACTAAGAGGGTATAGTTGGGGTATGTGTATACTTGGGGTGGACTTCTTTTGATCGCCCGAGCGTATCTGACTCGGCTATCTGAAATCTCAGGCTTGCTTCTGCTCTGCGTAAGCGTGATAAGGGAGAGTTTTGCTATCATATGTGTTTAATAAACTACGTGATTTACATCGTAAACATATAGAGATTGTGAAACAGTCGTAACACCCTTTTCACGTAAGGCAGCAACGACTTCCTCAAAAGGTTTTGAAAATCTCCTGAAGTTGTTCAAGTAGAAGGAATCCAATTTTAACACTTCAATTGCCATCTTCGATGCCATATTCAAAACAAGCTTTGGGGATATCTCACCAATGTATCCCAAGGCCAATGTCTTGAGCTTCAAACCCACTGGTAGCGATTTGAGTACTTTGATAAAATAATCATCAACACGCCGGTAATCCCCAAAAAGTTCTAAAGTGTTGAGGCAAGGAAACGCCCTGCGAGCATTAATGTTCCATGAGCTGGTAGTTCCCTCTTCTAGATAACATATCGTTAAGTGCGTTATGGCGGGTAAGGCATTGATTAATTCAATCATTGGGGAAGGATCGAACAAGGGTGTGGGTGGACAAGTACCTGTGATGCAAAGTGGATAACTTGAACGACAAGAGTTGATGCAATCGTCTTCATGAGTAAACCTTTTGGGTGCGGAGAGGATTTGGAAATAACCAGGCCGTTTGGAGTCTAATCGGATTTTTATTGATAAATAACGATGACCTGTAAAGTGAGACAGCATATTTGATGTGACTGGTTGTAAAATGATGCTCAAAGACTGCAATCCGAGATCCTGAAATCCTTCATGGGAGAAATCGAATTGAAATAGATGATTCGAGGTCTGGATGCGATTCGATAATTGTTGTAGATAACCCGAACCTAGTCTTTTTGTGTCTTTCGATATCAACACGAGTCTTTTGAGGTTATGCAGGTAAACTAATGAGTCAACCTCAGCACCCAACTCAACTTCGAAGCCCCGGTGGTTAATTCCAAATATAATTTCTTGCAAGAGAGGACTATTGCCTAGAATGGCCACGATGCGAGATAGAGCAGGTAGCTTGCTTGGGAAGAGAAGACTGAAATGTGTCAATTTGGTTTTGGAGAAAACCAAACGCGGTAAATCCGTCTCTCGAAGCTTGAGCTGTCGAAGGTATGAAGTGTCTATCCGTAAAAAGTTCATTGACGGCGATGTTCTAGACGGACTCAACGCAACTGGCTTCGAGTGTATATCTAGATATCGTAACCGAAGTGACTGTAATTGAAACACAAGCTGAATCCGAGGGAATTCATCATCATAAAGATGCAAAGTCAAAGAAAATAAACGCGGTAGCATGAGATTTGCGCGAGACTCGAGGAACGACAGCAGTTTGTCAGGGGTAGAACTAGACGAGCTTCGCCACGATAGTTTGAGAGGTGCACTTTTATATCGCTTAATAGCCAAATCCACCATTGAGATAGGATGGTACAAGTTTACAAACGTCCATAAAGCTGGCCATCCCAGCACGGAATTTCTCCAGTGACGACAAACATGAGATCGCAAACACAGTTGAATCGGGAGAGTCCGATTCATGAACCACCATATATAAAACGTTGTACAGAATGTCCAGATCTATTTTGTTTATATGAAGATAGGTGTTGTGAATGTTGTTCAACTGCTGTCCGATGGAATGTAGTCTGTCTTGTGTCTCGTGTACTGCATCCAGGGGTGAGCTTCCCAGAATTTGTTCTGGAAATAATCATTGATAAATGCATTCACCAATAATTTACTTACTTTAACTCGTTCTCTAATCCAACGATATACGAGAACAGATTTTCATTGTAACGTTCCATTCTAACTGGCTTGGTTCAAGTTGGAGTTTTTGAAGTTTCGGCGCTTACTACAAATCAAGCGCTCGGAAGTACCAAGGGATATGAAACTTTTTTTTTAATGGAGCCGATTCGCATGTCGTGTAAATAATAAATATGGCATACTCGACGTTCCATCTAAAAAGTATCGCATCGTACAACTGCAACTCCACTTCGGCGCAGAGCAGTGACTACTGTCTGGGATACCTTTTCATCGTAATACCGCGCCCTTAGTTTCAGAACTTTAATACTAGTTCTTGAGGTGATATTCAGAAGAGCCTCCGGATCCAAGCTATAAACGTCCGCTAGAATAAGTGTCTTCGCCTCCAATCTAACGCATAGCGAATTCAACTCTTTAGCCCAGGAAAGATTAGGATCGTCGGGTTCCCATAATTCCAAAGTATCGAGGCAGGGAAACGCTTGGCGGAGATTAATGTTCAACGAATCGAGACCTTTCCAATGTTGGAGTTACGACGCGGTCACCGTAGATTAGAATCTATATTACATTACATAACGCGCTGTACATAGTGACCTGAGGCGCCGGCCAAAAGACTTCGTCTTTTGACCGAAGCTCCTCAGGTACGTTTGTCTAGCTATACTTAATATACGTCTTTTGACCGAAGCTCCTCAGAACTTCATTCAACATCCAAGTGTAGCCGCAAAGAGCCAAATGTGTTATTTCGGGCAAGGCACGTATCAAGTCGAGAATTGGGGAATGGTTGAAAGTGACACCCTCCGGACATGATCCCAAGATGCAAAGTGGTCCGTCATCAAACAGTATACTTTTGGGCGCAGACATAATATAAAAGACTGGTTCAGGGTTGTCGATTTTAAAGTCTATGAACAGATAATGATGATCTTTGAAGTGAGAAAATGTTCCAGCTGGAACCGGTCCGAAAATGTTAAGAGAAGAGGGTGACTCATTGCGCCGTTCCGTGTGGAGGTTATTGTAGAACAGCTTAAATTCGAAAAGCACACCTGTCTTGATACAAGCCGAGAATTGCTGCAAGTAGTCGAAGCCGGACATTCCTGAGTTTTCCAACCCCAATATGAGTTTTTTGAGCTTGGGCAAGTTCACTTCAGAAACAGATGGAATCCCTGGACCACTCGGTTTCCTATCGATATAGCCTTTTCGAATTCTGAACTCCAGTTCGCATAAAAGAGGACAGCAGGACAGAACAGCCAAAAATTGACAGAGAAGGGGGGGTTTGTTTGGATACAAAAAGGAAAAATGCATTAATTTGCTTCCCGGAAAGACTAGCCAAGGGAAATTCATTCCATGAAGTTTGAGCCGTTCAAGGGACGATGGGTCTACTTGAAAAATGTCTGTTAATGGCGGCATTCTAAACGATGGGTATTGTGCTTGTGTCTCGATATCCAAGTGACGTAATTGAAGCGGTTGGAAAGACCGGATCACATCTCCAATCGTTAAGAGTCTAAATTCGGAGAGATGTAAGGTCAACGAACATAACCGAGGCAGTATTGAAACTGCACGTGACTGGAAGAACTTCGATGGGGATTCAGAGTTGGCAGAAGTGGGCTGCGTCCATGATAGTGCGAGAGACGTGTCTTCAGACCTCGCCAAGAGCAAATCTATCAACGGATCGGAATAATTCAAATCAATAAATGTCCATAAAGTTGGCCATCCTAATATTGATTCTCTCCAGTGACGACAAACATGCGAGATCACCAAGGCAGTATGTCCAGGATGATTCGAATCGTGAACGGCCAAGGAAAAGATACGGTAAAGGACATCGGGAATAGTCTTGTTTATGGGAAGGCTGGAGTTGTAAACCTCATTTAACTCCAGCATGATGGAATGAAAGCATTCATTCGTTTGATGGGTTGTATCCAAAGTTAGTTCGCTGGGATTTGTTCTAGCAAGGTTTTGTTAGTGGCGCAAACGAGTTTTGTATAGTGTCATTTACTGTATTTCATTCTTGAGTTCAATAAGACGTGGCAACAGTCTGCTGTCGTAATGGTCCATGTCCATTGAAAGGTATTCACTAGATATACAGAAGTGGAAAATCTTTTTCTGCGAAGCATGTCCGGCAAAGTCCGACGAAATTAATCCGACTCAGGTGTTGCAGTTTGAGCCTTTAGTACTAGTGTTGGGTATAATGTGATTATAATTACGAACGAAGTTCGTGAAAAGGGCTTAGCTATCGTACAGAATCTTGTACACGTTATAATGTAAGTACTAGTGATATAAAGATCTGTTTGCAATCAAAGGCCAGGAGGAATTACGACTGACGTGGATATATTTGTATTGCAAAGTATCGAGAGAACCTGGACGGTGCGTATTGCCAACAATTTGAAGATACAACGCTAAAGGTGAAAAGGTGAAAAGAAAACAATAACAAAGCAACAGAAGGAAGAGGGAGCGGAGAAGGAAGTTACAATAGCCTATTTTTTTCATCCATTAGCGTCAGGCTTTCGTCGAGGCGTACCTGGTCGCCGTGGTGTGCTGACTGGCGGTTGTGTTAGTGCCGTCAGTCTTCTCTCTCGTTCTGAAGGACCCCTGGTGTCACGGGCCGCCATCCTCCGTGCCGTATCGCCTAGTTCTCCCGGATTCGTCATATCTGTTCGCGCGAGGGCCCGTAGCAGCAATAGTGCGTCAGGTGAATCCGTCGATCCAGACGATGAAGATAGAAGATGTAAAGAACTAGATTGTTCAGAGGACGTAGAAGGTTGGGCACGTGCCGCTAACGCTGTCGATAAAGCGTCAAACCGTTTGTCGAGATGTCGTGATACACGCATTGTCAGTTGGTTAGATACGTTAATTGCGTTATGCAACCGATCGACTTTGTTTTCCACTTCGGCTATTCGAAGAGAAACGGGGCTTTTATCTCTCTTGCGTGATGCGCTTTCTAAACACCTCTGTGCTAATTGAGCACCACGGCTTTCTCGCTCGTATAAAGGGTCAGATGTATCTGGAGGTATCCATTCCTGAGGAGTCTCAGGGTCTGGTCGGTTTAGGGATTCTACTAAGGCCGTCCGCCGTGCTTGGTATGACTCCACTAAGGCCGACCATGCTTCGCCTTCTTCTGTGCATCTGGATCGGAAAAAAATAAGAGATAGAGGGAACTAATTGAAGCCATGTTACATACCTCTGAATATACTCAGTAAAATCTCGTTCCCGTTGAAGATTCTTTACATTCTGTTCGTGCGGTTTAAGACTTTTAGCTCTATTGTTCTCTTCCGAATGCCCGGCGAAGCTGATCTCTATCTTTTGCTCTAACAGCATTTTCTGAACGTTTTTTTGAACCTCTTGGAGGAGAGTTACACCTTCTGCAGTAAGTGGGGGTAAAGACGACGATGAAGAGGGATCAGGTTGAGAAGAAGATGAGGATGATGAAGATGACGGGCCACTGTTGTTGTTACTAGCGGCTCTTGAAGCGCACCAGACGAGAAGATGTCGTGCGCGATGAGCTTCCGGTAACTCAAAGTCGATGTGTTTGTGGAAACTCGCAGGATCCAACTTAGAATGAGGCTGAGCTGTGATAATCAAACCGATTAGATAGATAAGACAGAGAGAGAGGAAGGGTGGAGGAACGCGTACGTATAAGGCCCTTGTTTTCGAAACTACTACTTGCGCGTTTGCCACGCCGTCCTATTGACGGTCGACCCTCTATCGGTTCACGACGCATTATCCGGTTGCGTTCAATAACCGGGGTATCTCGAGCAGGTAGTGCTTGTAGCGTATCTTCAGTAACATGGTTGCTCGTGTCCTTGACAGGTGTTGGTAGGGGATGAATAATCAAACCTCCACGTTTACGTTCGCCTTTGTGTTATAAAAAAACAATATAAATACGAGATTGAAACAACAACGGGGGGTAATTACTCGCCTGTCCGCGATTTATCGGCCGGAGCCAAGGTATGAATAGTCTGAGAGAAGAAAGTAAGGATTAATAAGATATTGAAGGGGCAATTTCCAACATACCTTTAGCCGTTTTGTATTCAGCAACGGATTAGATGACATTGCGTCGTGTCTGCGCGTTCGTTGCGCGCGTTGTTTGTCGTCGTTAATTAGGAAGGGTGAGGAACAAACATCAACAAACAAAGACACGAACTATTCCACCACATTGTTTGCTGTCCCGCGATGTCCTATGAAAATACCTCTGCAAACTAATCTGAAGCGTTTTCTTTCAAAAATTTACTCTGAGAATACTCTGGCACTTCGAAATTCGCGTGCTTTTGGTAAAAAAAATATGGCCTGCCGATGGCTAAGAAGAGGTCTATAGGTTTACTCCGAAAATACTTGCGAAACATCATTGAAACACAATCATTGCTAATTTCGTCTCGCAGTAGATCCACGTCGTCCTTCACAGCGCTAGCAGTCCTAACTCGAAGTGTTTTCGGTCCCTTGGCTTGAAATGATCCGTCTTCTAACAGGTTTCAAAACGAGCTGCCGGTGGACTAGTGAATCCATCAATTTTGAGGCCTAGCATTGACTGAACGGACTTGATTTATCCTCCGAGCTTAGTGTTTTTTTTTCGTATTCTCATAGGTGAAGTTCTGTGGGCTCCGAAACGCAAAAAATGCGCAGCGATCACTGTGGAAGTACAACATACATTCACGATGATGTTATCGCCATAAGGGCTTCCAGAATAACGAAGCATGCTTTCAGGATTTGCAAGCAAATTTCAGCGTGCCTTAACGCTGGTAAATGCTGCTCGAAATGAGCGCATCCCGCAGAACTGGTCGACGAATTACCAGGCCTACTGATTCGTTCGGTATGGGTCCACTATTGAAATATATTGGCCTTTTTGAAACTCACAGCCACAAGCTTAGGCCATTTTTCAAATAACCACCATACGGACATCAAGAAGTTACGGTGGCTTTTCATTTAAGTACTGGTCATGAGCCTCCCAAGCTCTCAGAAGCTCTCCCAAGCTCCCAAAATCGAAGTCGTGCTACTCATGTATTGATTCGCCCAATTTTTAGTTTGGATAAGAAGGCGTCTTTCTCAGCAGCTTCGTGTTACGTTCTTGCGCCATTCACGTTACTCCTTCATTTCCAATTGGCAGATGTCTTCGTCCTTTTCCGTCATTGTGGCGTCGTATACTCCACTCCCAGTTCTCCTTTACATAAAGCCGACCGGACGTAGTTCCGCTAGTAGTGGGACAATAGCAACTTACCTCCAACAATGATCTACCTCTCTGCATATCACATACATTATCCCTGTTAGATTCCTATCCTGGCCCCCATCATCTCTTCTGAAAAATCCGAACTATGATAATAATCAGCCGAACATCATTCATGAGACACTTTGGAGTTTCACATGCCAACGGCCAACCTCCTGGACGGGTCGAAGTCTATGCCATTTTTGAGACATCTTTCTTTTTTTTTTCGAGGCGTAATTTCCCGCGGATGACTTTTGAATTCGGATCTGTCGCCTTCTTTCGCCCGATGACTGGCAGGAAGCTGAACGGTGAATTCTTATTCCAATTGAGCCACCTGAAAAGCATTCTGAATCGAGTCAAAGAACGCGTTCTGATTGGCTGCGGGGTAAGCAGTATATTTAGAATCGTCTTTCCGTCGCCGAGCGCCCGGCGCAGTCCCCCCCAGCATCTGCCACGCTGCAACAACGAGGCTCGCAAAATTCTTTGTTTAATCTTTCTCACTTGATGCCTATTGTCTGTTAGCATTCCTTGACCAAATGCCGCCTCCTCCGCCCCCGCCTCCCCGCCCCCGCCACCACCACCACCTCCGGGCTGCTTTCCTTTCAGTAGATCGAAAGCAAGTCGGTCAAATAATGATGAAAAAGGCTCACGCACCAACTCCCGGACCGACTCTCGCCCTTCATTATCCCGTTCAGATACTGTTTCGTCCACTGCAACCCTAACGTCGAAAGCGGAAAAGCTAACTTTCTCCAGCGACTCAATATCATGGGAGAACATCCCTGTTGATAATACAACACGTCCTTCCCCGCCGAGACGATTCGGTTCGGGCAGCTCCAAAGGCAAGGGGAAAGAAAAGGAGTCATTGACGAAAGGAAAAGATAACAGCAATGGAAATGACAGGGAGCCTCAAGTTATCAGTCCTGTTCCGTCTCGAAACTCATCCCAAAGAAGTCAACCAAGGATGTTTATTCCAGACAACTCGCCCTCGCCTTCAAGATCTTCGTCAAACAAGAGCAAGAACTTCTTCACATCGCTTTCGTTCTCTAGAACGAACTCGAGCTCAGACACTCTGGTTGGATCTGCCTTCGAAAGGAAGGTAGCCGATACACAAGTTCCTGCTCAGCCAAGGGTACACACGGGTCCCAAAATCGAAGAGATACGGAAATTGATGCAAAAGGAAAAAATCGACTACTAGTACGTTCAAATATCACTGTGCTCCCTTTTTTTCATTATTCTCACATTCAACCTCAGCATCGTTCCTTCTACAGATGCTCATGGCTCAGAGTACATCGCTCCCTGCGATAAACGAAGAGAGTGGTTAACAGGGTAACAGACTTTTGCCCACCCTCTTTGTCTGTTCTGACTAATCTTCTTTCATAGCTTCACAGGATCAGCTGGGACAGCTGTTTTGTCCGCCACTCATGCATATCTTTTCGTGGATTCAAGATATTATATTCAGGCCGCTCGCCAGTTAGATACCAATTGGACCTTACAGAAGGTTGGCTGGGAAGGCAAAAAGGATTGGGACGATTGGCTTATTGTAAGTAGTTCCATTGATCTATCTCACTACGATTCTGTCATACTGAGGTCTAACATTTTCTTTCAATCAGGACAGAGCCAAAGGCGTCAAAGTGGGCGTAGATTCCCGACTCCTATCTTACGCGCTGGCCGAAAAGTTAAATAAAGCTTTCTTAAAGCGGGGCTCTCATTTGGTCTATCCCTGGCAAAACCTCGTAGATTTGGTATGGAAGGACCGACCGTTCCGTCCCAAAAATCCCGTCTATGTTCAGCCAATGGAATTTGCCGGAGAAGATGCTATCTCCAAATTAGCTGGCATCAGAGATTGGATCCGCAGGAGTACACCAGAGACAGCGAAGTACTCTGCTAACCCTCCTCCGTCGACGGATATCCCAATTGCTGCGTTTATTCATGCTCTTTCCGACATCGCTTGGACACTAAATCTCCGTGGCTCGGATATTCCTTACAACCCCGTCTTCCAAGCGTATTTATTCGTCTCCTTCGATGATGCTATTTTGTTCGTCGATAGTGAAAAAGTTGCCCAAGAAGTCCGGGAATATCTGACGGAAAATGGTGTATCTATGCGAGAGTATTCGGATGTGTGGCCATATTTGCGAAGCAAAGAATGGGGTGAAGGAAAGGTTTGTTGTTCATCTGCTTCCCGTTTATGGAACACCATTGTGACTTTCTCTTTAGGTTCTAATCACCGAAGATGTCCCATTCACCGTTCCTCGGAGTCTCACTTCGATGCGATACCATATCGTTCCATCTTACATATCCGACCAAAAGTCCATCAAAAACAGAATAGAACTGGACGGAATGGCGCGAGCCTACCTTAGGGACGGCGCCGCTCTGGTACGGTGGTTCGCGTGGTTGGATGAGAAAATAGGGCACGGTTATGAAATAACCGAATACGAGGCAGCCTACCGTTTAGAGGTATTCAGATCGGAAGCACAGTTTTACCAAGGGCCTGCATACGAAAGCATATCAGCCACTGGTCCTAACGCTGGTACGTAATTGATTTGTCTCTCCTATCTGATTAAGTGGCTCACTTTGTGGTGATAACTAGCGCTGCCTCATTACATACCTCCGCGACATGATTCCCGGGTCATCGAAAGGACGACTCCGTATCTTATGTGAGCCACATCTGTAATTAGTCTACCTGAGTTGCCACAGCTGACGGTCCTCCTTCTCCGATAGTGACTCCGGTGGGCAATACCGAGACGGCACTTGTGATACCACTCGTACAGGTAAGCTTTACTCCATATGCTTTGCCTTCTTGTTGTTAATTGGTCGGCCAATCACAGTCCATTTTGGGAAACCAACCCCTGAACAATCTGAGGCCTTCACTCGTGTTTTGCAGGGTCATGTAAGATTTCAATTACCCCTTTTTTTCTCATTCGTCGCGCGTTTTTGATGCTTACTCATATTATCAGATTGCTCTTGACTCAGCCATCTTCCCCGAAGGCACTAATGGAATACAACTAGACGTTCTAGCCCGAAGAGCACTATGGAAAGACGGGTTAGTTCATTTATTTTCGTATTTGGGGGGAAGCAACATATTGATTGGTTTTCTGACAGATTAAATTATCTCGTATGTTAAATGATCTGAGAAGGCAGCTCAAGCTGATTTAGGACTTGTAGCATGGTACCGGGCATGGCGTTGGGGCCTTCTTAAACGTGAGTGGCACCATCTGGACTATAATTTTGTTTCATTCTCAATTGGCTATTGTAGGTACATGAAGGTAACGCATTCCTACATTTTCCGAACATTTGCAAAAGATCTCATCATCGTTATAACTAGAGCCGTACTTTGGGAAGAACATGCTCCTCAAGCCGGGCCAAGTAATCTCCAATGAACCTGGGTTTTGTACGTCATAGCAATCACAATTTCCTTTATATTTGATATTCATGCCATGTGCTCATTTGCGATTATAGATCGCGAAGGCGACTTTGGCGTACGAATAGAGTCGGTGATGGTAGTCAAGCGCGTCAAGGTGTGTGGCCGCAGTCCGAAGTGCGAAGGCTTCTAAGCTTTCACCTTCGTGTTGTTACCTCTCCAGTCGCCGATATCACCGCTGACCAATGTTTGTCTTCGTTTCTTCAGACCAAATATGAATTTCAAGGAGATATCTGGTTGGGCTTCGAAAGACTAACCCAGGTAAAACAATCATGCACTGCGCTCATGATACCCACGTGATGCGCGCGCAAATTTGATTTTTAAACTTGTCTGACTTCTTGGCGGCAATAGGTACCGATTCAAGTGAAGATGATCAAAGCGAATTTGCTTTCTAAAGAGGAAAGAGCGTGGGTTCGGGTACGTATTTTCTCTTGTCTTTTTCTTATTGGCATCATGAACATCGGTTTACAGAGCCACAATGAAGAGGTTCGAAGGAATCTTGAGCCGCTCTTGTCTAAGGATAAACGGGCCTTGAAGTGGCTGCGTAAAGAATGCCAACCTGCGTTTCGATCTGAGACGTCCGTTTCCGGAGTTAGTGTCGAGTGGGATTAGACACCTTGTTTTTTCTCCTCTGTTTGGACTTGTCCGTTCTAGGACAATTCAAAGCGTGCCTTTTGAACGCAAAAAAAATCCCCTCAATACGTTACACATAATAAGACTTATTCTGCTACGTTACACTTTTTTTTGGTTTCCCTGTTTATTACATTTCACTCCTCCGTTGGACCCCCTTTCCCTCCTTTCTTACTAGGTTTAGTTATACATATATCCCCATGGTAAACATTTCCATTTTGTTTTATGAGAGCCCCGATCCTACGATCGACTTTATAACTTATCTCGTGGAAGCTATCTTCCCTTGTTTTATTAGCATTTGTGTACCTCAGCTCATTGTTAATAACTATACGCGGATTTGCGGTTTGGTCGTATGACTTTAGTGTGATGAATTTTTGTGTCAATGAATGTGAACAAATACAAACATGACAAGATAAAAATAAAGACAGTGCGGATATAAGGACCACCTTGACTACCTCCGATCTGTTTTTCCTGCTTTTCGTTTGCCGGCGAACAGATGTTTTGGCTAAACAAAAGATGCATGTGCATGAGAAAAAGTAATCGACATCCATATTTGTGACTATAATAAAACGTACCATTTTGGACCTGATTGCACGATCTGCCTCGCCCGCTTTCGCCATGCGGTTGCGATGACGTTGAGAGAGATTGCGCAGCTGTATAGCTTTGTCGGATTGCTGTAAAAGGCAAACAAGCAGGAACATGAATAAACATAAGTAACCAAGATGATACTCCAGAAAGTGTTCCTACTTACCGCAGCATCCCGAAAACCTGCCAATTGTCTATTCGAGGCAGGCACCCGTTTCTTCGATTTGAGTGTAACAGCTCCTGTTTCGGATTTCCGCTTTTTCTTCGGTGTGCCTTCTTCTCCATCCACATCCATCCAGTCTCCGTCACCATCACCTGAGTCTTCGTCTCCCTTGTCCGCCATATCCACGTCTGCTGATTCATCTCTCTTCCGTTTTCCTTGGGCGGCTCTAACTTTGGCTAGCATTTGCGCGCGTTCCTGTATCCTAGTGGGGTCCAGTCCTGCTGCGGTTAGTTTCGCCGTCATCTCACTTAATGTACGAAGCCCCGCTGTACGGGGTAATTTTGGATAATTTTTGTTGCCTTTCTCTTGAGAAATGAGACGATTCTTTTTGGCTTCGGCGAGCTCGGCGGCTTCCCGTTCATCCGCTGAATCGAACTGTAAAGCAAAAGAGGATGAGTGCTCTCATCTCATTTAGGCAAGATTAAGAATGTTTACGATGTCTTCTTCGCTATCATAGAAACCTTCCGCTTCTAGTCGCTCTTCTTCACGCTCTAGAGCTTCTAATTTTTCCGCAATGTCGGGATCAATAAAGTCTGCGATGTTTTTGCCATCCATAATTTCCGGTACTCTGTCTTCCTTCCATTCGTCGTTGGCCAATATGTAATTCTCTGCAATTAGAGGTCATATGAAAAGAGATATCGTCGCTAAGCGAGAATGACGTACTTTTAAGATTGATACTGTATACACCTGCTCCTCCCTCTTCCTGCTCTATATCCCTCTCTAATCTCTTCCGGTCAGAATCATTCTTGTCATATGTTTTTCGCTCCTTCACAGCTTCAGGAATAAAAGGTTCCCGGACAACGTCATCTCTAGCCTTAGGGAATGACACATGGATACGGTTGGCAACCGAATTAATTTTGCTACCCTTCAATTTGTTTTCCACGCGGTGGGCTAGGAGTGCATCGCATGCTATATTCTTGACTTCCATAACATTTTCTTCGCTATAACAGGATGTTTGAACCATCTTGACGTCACCACTCGCGGTGATTTCCGCCAAAAGGGCTGCGTCGGTAGGGTTAAGGTCCTCGGGTCGCATGATATCAATTTTATTAACCACCAATAGGACTGGTTTTCCAGAGAATAGAGGCTTTATGGAATGGAAAAGTTTACACTAGAAAAATAATTCATGAGCAACAGTGCTAATAGGTAGACGGAGGATAACCTACTTGTGCTTCGACTGTATAGCCGCATTGCTCGCTCAAGTCCATAAAATACAAAACACAGCACCGGATATGTGCGAGAGCCGTAATACTCTGCATCTCAATCGTGTTCATCTCTTCAAGAGGGTGATCAAGTATACCAGGGGTGTCGATTACTTGCCAGCGCAAGTACTTGTAATCTAGGTGTCCCACGAAGAGACTTTTAGTCGTGAAAGCATAAGGTTGAACGTCCACATCAGCACGAGTAACTTTGTTCATGAAAGAAGATTTTCCGACGTTAGGGTATCCGCAAATGATTAAGGTACGAGTGTTAGGATCTATGGAGGGTAACCGGGATAAGTGTTGTCGAACTTGTTCAAGATATGCCAGTGGATCTTTTTGACGACGCATGATAGTTGCCATACGGCCTAATGCAGCCTTTTTCAATTGCTTGCATCGGTACAAGCTATCACCGAATTTCAACAAGCGAACATAGTCCTTTGCTACCTGGTCGATAAGGTGTCGAGCGGTTCTTAATTGACCTAGGGCCAATTTGTAGTGATTCTTGTCGTAAAGAACGTTTAATAGTGAAGCAAGAAAAGGGTGAAGGTCCTGATATTAATATTAATAAAAAAACGTGGACTTTGCATAGTAACGGAATGGTGGAGTTTAGAGCTCACGTCAAGAATTGGGAATTCGTTTAGGATAGCTCCTAGTTTTTCATCGAAAGAATCCTGGGTAAATTTCACTTTTCGCATGTAAAAGTGCCTGATTCGACTAATTTTGAAGTTTTTATGAATAACCTGCCGGGTATGAGAAACTGCTACCGCATGAGACTAAAAACAAGAGAAATACAGTGGGGGTTTTGCGCTGTGTCTTAGACAGCACAATGTCCAGGAAGTCATTTGCTGTCGGAACTGGAGCTATGGCCTTCAACCCTTTCGTCGCCATTTGTAACAGTGTCGATTGAAATGGAGTATGGACCTAACTTCCGTAGACGCCGACGGTGTAGCTGAGTTTCAAATCGAAGCACTCTTTGAAACGAAACAGTAAATTCCATCCAAGCATCTCAGATGTCACTTTACACAGGTTTTGCCCTAGTTTTCATGCTTGTCATCCCAGACGGATCATGATGTCGACAAGAAATGTCTGTGCAAAGGCCAAAGCCATCTTTGTCCAAAATCACGGCGACCAGACTCTGGTTCCTAAAAATCATTGTGGCTTTCCCGCCGTCATTTTAGCCTGAATATCGGCGAGTGGTACATTGCGGATTCAAGCATTGACGAAATGTTGCAGTGGCAGATCTAATTTTGAAACCAGACCAACCATCGTCGATCATCAGCGGGACAGGTTATTTTCATCGTACATCTATTCAAAATGCAGCCCGAATGACCGACACCACATACGGCGAGCGGAGGGCGGCGCAATTGCTCCGAATGGCTTATTTCAGCTTTACCAAATCCAACATGTGCAGCCTTTCCAGGAAAGTAAAATCCAAAAAAAGGGTTTTTTTTTTAAAAAAAATCAAAATGGCGTCAATCTACAACGAGCCAAGCACTGATTACATCTGGCGCCATTTAGAGTTAGTGCACTGGTCTTATTCAGCTTGTGATCGAGTAAGTCATATACCTGTTATCCTCCTTTAAACAGGATGTGCGGATCTTGGTTTATTTCTTTTCTTTTTTTCCTATTTCATCTCACTGGCTTCTCTTGATAACCTGTTTCTGTCTCTCATATTATTATTATCTTCTTAAACCCCTTGCGTTGCTTTTTGCGCCACATAACACGCCTCTTCCGGATCAGCGACGGACGCTGTAGCAACCGAAACTGTCTTCGAACAACACTGAGGTTGGTGGCCATCTAGAACATAGCACTTGTCTATCTAATAAGCAACCCCTTCTTATGTGGCTATGCCTACCGCCGTCTCCAGAGATTATCAATACCGTATAAGCGACAAGACATCTTGGTGAGATTAGAAAGAACAAAGGCTATGAGCAGAGACCAGGTGTCGTCAAGTTTAATACCCGGATTCGAGTATATATTCCAACTGCTTTCCGTCCGGATTTCCTTAACTCAGTCCTTACACGCGCTTTTCTTTTATATTCTATCATGTCTAGAAATTCTACTAGAGATTATTGTTATTCCAGTGGCCAGAGCCAAAGCCAATCTGCTAGTTTGCCCCCGCTTCGAGAAGTCGTAGGCGGTATGTTTCCTTGAGAAATTGCTCACAGAAGACATTGACTTAATTCCTTTTTAAAAATAGATGCACTCAGACAGCCTGTCTCGCATTCTTCTGGCCGATATCCAGACTCTGTCAGTTAGGTTTATAAACCACAAACCAATCAAGTTTTTCTTACCCACTTTGAACCAGCATGCATCCAGCGGATATTATCCCCCTCAGCACGGACAGCGGACCGACCCATCCTGTTACCTTCCAGGTTCCCAGCATTCTGCATATTCCGGAGGACAGCAATACCCAACCCATCGGACATCCACGCCCAGCCATTCCTATGATGTATTCGTATCAACAGAGGCCGATGGATTAATCCATAAGCATTCATCAGACAGGGATGACTTCCATCACATTCCACGGGAAGAGGCTATCCTTGCCTCCACGGGAAAACACATGTGTCCTGATTGTGGTAGGCGATTTGAAAAATTAAGTACTTTAAAGGTTCGTCATGACCCTTCAAAAAAAAAGTATTTATACCTCTAACGAAGACGAATTTCAGAATCATTTAACAATTCATAGTGGAGAGAAACGTAAGTGATCAGATTGTTTCCTTTGATCCAATTATGTATTTATGAAATTCGAATAGCCCACGAATGCCCTGAATGTGGGAAGAGCTTTAGCGTGGTCTCCAACATGCGTCGGCACCAACTCACTCACAAGAGCTCGCGATAACCTATCTTTTTTATAATGTCTTAATCAATAGTACTTTTTCCCTTCATAAGGTATCCTATAACCAGATTGGCATGATTTTCTTTCACACGCTCCGAACGAATTACAACCATTCGGAAACTCAGAACAACTAGCTCGAATTCGTTAAACTTGATGTATCCTGGATATCCATCCCCTTGTATTATTCCCTATTTCCTCTCTTTTCCCTCCTTTTCGACATATAATATAGGTTTTCGCTTTACACTACTCTAGTATTTGAAATACATATAATTTTTTTTCCTCGAGATCGAACTTCGTTGTATTTTCGCGTTGTGTAAGACTAACCACGTGAAGACGATTGAAAATTTTCACGCTAATATATGGTTAGTCGTAAAGCTTCCGACTGTCCAAATTAATCTTTTGCTAGTAAGTGCGTTGCGCTGATCGTATTCTTTACGATGGAGATGCGCTTCTACACTACACTCCGATTTTCCCGAGGCAAAATTCAATCCGATTTTGAATGCAACAAGGCACTACTCGCGATCTAAGAAAAAGTAATAAACGTTTCGCGCCCCTACTGTATAGTCCAAGGGCCGAACCAAAATGACAATATGAATCGAGTTATTATGTATCTCAGAGGGAAAAAAAACACCGATGATCATTTTTTTTAATTAACTCCGCTCAACTCTGGACGAACACATGCATGTGCTATAGTGCGACACTCGGGCACATCAATGTCGATCCTGGTGTATTCAAAAAAAGAGCCACCGGCTACTAAAACCTTGTTGGTATTAGTAGATAAGAAAGGTAGTACGCCCATCTTTCTCTGCTCGATATCATCGGATGTAGCTACACGATTTGAAATTGAGCATTGTAGGAAGTTTACTAGGCAAAAAAAGAACAAGAAAAATTCACAAACTGTTAGGACATATAGCAAGTTTCTTCGCTCATTATTAGTTGATTGCCCGTGAAAAGAAAACGCGAGGCCATTTCGCTCAACTTAGCACTACAAAAAGGATTAAAACCCCTGAGGCCGCGTGAGATCTGTTTCCCCATATGAGATATTCAAGATTGAAGTCTTCATACCCAAACTGGCAGTAGATGTGCCTCATGTCCATGTCCGGCGTGGTTGACCGCACTGAACCTGCATCGGAGCCGGGGTATGCGAGGTATGCGGTAATTGTGAGCACATTTTGCAAGCATCGAATGCACAGAATAGGATTAATATTCCCATTTACATTATTAGATCGGTATTTGGTTGCTGGAAGCGGTTTTAAGTAAAACTTTATAAAAAACATACAAATTCACATACTTACCGGATTTGTTAACTTTGAGCTCGCGGTACTTACCGTGACATTGTCACGCCAATCACTGGCTTCCGACTAGTTTTCGGTGAATTTGTTCGTAGAAATAAGCCGACTTGAAAGAATATCGTATTCTGGGAACTAGAAGGGCACACCTGGCACACATGGAACAGCATTTTCTTTTCTATCATCATTGATACATGATACTTCCTGCACCGTTGCGAAGACCGAGCTGGGAGCTCGGGCCCGTCAGGCCGGCGTCAAAGAAGCTTGACGACGAACTTGACCATTGTCAGTCTACCTACACCTCTCTCTTAATTTCTGCTTCAACCTCGACTGGATCGAGGAGAACCTGCTTTTCTTGAAGAAAAGTCGTTCATACATCATCTTTTTTTAATTTCCCCATCTCATCATGACAAGCTATACTGGTGTAGCTCACAGAAAGAAAGGATGTGTGTGTTTGGTTAGTAGGCTCTGCTCCTGTGACCACCAGCAACGGGCGGCGACTTACGACATTACAGTATCTAAATTCCAAATCGACAACTCCTCCGATACCATTTGAGTTAATGGGACACGTGAGTGCTCAAGCTGTGTCGTCTTTGACATGGTCTCGGACATACAAACTGTCCGACACGGGGTTTGTCAAATGCCCTGTCCGATTTCTGCGCATCACAAAGATATTCAACACCAAATTTGTTGATTTTTCATCTTTTTTCATTTTGCAAATGCTCGAATTTTGAATCTTACCCCAATTGACGTATTGACAAAAACAGATTTCGGCGGATGATTGGGACATGCGGGTTCCCGCTTTGACCAAGTTGGCATCTAGATATTACAAACCGCTGTTTGAAAGAATATGGCTCGCTGTGTCTATATTGTACGTGTCAAATGTAAACGTCAAACACATGCTCATGCATTTACTCAACTGCCCAGGATAACCCTTATAGTGCCACTAGTGGTTTATCCATCAATCGATCGCGCTATATTTGGAAAGGATGAATCAAAGGGGTCTAAAGCTTTCGCCGCTCGTGTTGTGTCTGTGCTTATTTTCCTAGCCGTCGTGCTTATGATGTGGATGCCGATATTTATTTGGAAAAGAATTGTATGGGCTCCTGCTTTCCCCCCAAAATCAAGTGCCAGATTTCATGCTTTTTAAACTAGGGTACCCGCCGTGTTCGACTTTTGCTAGCATCCTATGCCACCGCTGACGAATCTCGGGTTCCACGGCCTCCTTTTATTCCAAAATGGACCATGAGCACGCCCGGAATTATTAATATGGACATTGCACTACATATCAGCACACCACCTGTGGCTCCAGTTACCTTGTTCCATCCTGATGCCTATTTGCCTGCGTTCATTGGCAAGGTAGAAGAACGAGGTGCGAAACAATTGCTGGTTCGATACATAAAACAAAAGCTAAACACCAAGGTTTACAGGGGCTTATTTCTATCCTTACCCGACGACTCTCCCTGAAGCTGGACTTCCTCGAATGAGCACTGTAGGACCAAATTATGTTTTTGAAAAAGTGTAGCAAAGCAAAGCAACGTTGTTATTTCTTTGAAACGATGTAGCGTGTAGCGTTCAAAAGTTGTTATCATACAGTGTAGACACGAGTTTTATCCCCTTCCCAGCGTTGTGGAGCGCAGCGCGTTGCCACGACTGGTTTTTGTTTAGAATGTTGTGATTGATTACATAAGATGCTTCCGCGGCTGGCTTCACGGCTTACTCAAGAACGTACAAACCACAGGCTGCACAACGCGGAAGCCACAATTCGCTCGACTTTGCCTTCTATTTGTACGAAAGTCGGGTTATTTCCTTGAAAGAAACCTTCCTCCAGGTGTTATCACTTTAGTTTAATTTCCGCGCCCATCCCTTCGTCATCCCGCCGATATTCTTTATATTTACTGTCACTTTTCTCTCTTAATTTTTGTACTTTTTTTTGGGACTGGGGCCTGAGATTAATTTCTTTACATCTCTGGAGTGTAAAACAGCGAAAACCGCCTGGTTTTGTGTCATTTTTCGTTTTGAGAGTTCACTGCTCGTGGGAAAAAATACAATGACGGTCACCCACCGCAAACGGCCAGTTCCGGATGAAGCTGGTATGGTGTTTTTTTTTGTATTATACTATCTGATCTTTTTTCGCGCATGTTCCCTGACTCTTCTTTGCTATTTTTCAAGTGATAAACGAACCGGGGCTCCAGGTCGAATGCGACGCCTGCCAATGTGATCTCACACACTCGGTCAGGATCAAATGCGCCGATCCTGTTTGCGAAGACGACGACGGCATCGACATCTGCCCAACATGTTTCACAAGAGGCGCAGAATTCAAGGAACACAAGCGGACACACGCCTATCGTATCATTGTAAGAGCGCCCATTAGTTTTCTGACAAAAACCTTTTATCTTTTTCTCTCCTCCTTCCCACTTGTTTTCTCGTTCTTTTTCGTTATCGCCTTGATCCTTGATTAACCACGTGATTTAGGAACTGCACTCTTACCCGATTTTTGATGAAGATTGGGGCGCTGACGAGTACATTTTATTTTTTTTCTTTCACGGGTTCCTTCAAGGCTAAGCTAATCTGTATTCAAGGGAACTTCTTCTCAATGAAGCTTTGACATTGCAAGGTCTTGGGAACTGGACCGCTGTCGCTGAACATGTCGGAACACGTACCAAGGAAGAAGTCGAACAACATTATAAATCTGTATATATAGCATCGCCTGACTTTCCGTTACCCGTAAGTGACCCATTTATCATCCTTTTTGCTCTGACAGTAATCTGTCTCTTATCACCTACCTGGCTTTTAGCGTATGGATCTCGAGTTTAACGTTTCGCTGCCGGAGTTTCAAGCCCGCAAGAAACGTCGAATAGAAGCATTGGCCAGTCATCAGGCAGCCCCTGTCCCGCCCAAACCGGCCGTCGTTTCAACCCCAGGTGTTCACGAAATTGCGGGATACCTCCCTGGCCGTCTGGAATTCGAACACGAACTAGACAACGAAGCAGAAGATGCGGTTAAAGACCTCGAATTTGGAGTTATTCTCGATTTCGATGGCGATGAATTACCGGAGGACGAAAACGACATAGACGTTAAAGCGAGGAAACGGTGGGAGGAAACGAACAGGCAAGAGTCGACGGCGAGTAAACGAAAAAGATCGGAGAGCGTTAGTTCAACACCTCTTTCGAATGGCAATGTGAAGCCTGTCGTGAATGGTATCAATGGTCATACTTCTGGTAAAACGAAGGTCAAACCGAAAATTGAAGAGAACGTGGAAGGTTCTATCACTGCTTCTAAGGAAGGCGAAAACGAAAACGGGGAAGACCCCGCTGCTCCAATTATACCGTTAGAGACGTCTGAGTCAGTCAAGTTCAAGTTGGCGATGCTGGATATGTATCATCAACGAGTGTCTCGACGACATGAGGCGAAAGCGTTCATGTTCCAGAGGGGACTGCTGGACTACAAAAAGGTGTGTGGCGAAAACATTCCTTTCGCTTGACCTCCCTTTTTAAACAACAATCACTCAATTCCCTTTTAGATGATGGCGGCTGATAAGAAGAGGCAGAAGGAGGAGCGCGAGTTTGTACATAAATTTAGGCCGTTTGCCAAATTACAGACAGCGGATGATTATGAAGAATTTGTGAATGGCATGCTGTGTATGTTGTTGTGTTATGTCATTCTCTCTCCCACACTCAGCTGACAATTTGCAATAACTCATTTTATGAAAAGTCGAGGCTGCGCTTAGGCGACGAATACAAGAGCTTCAGCATTACCGACGTCTGGGCATCACAACTTCGTCAGAAGTCGATAAATATGAGACAGAGTTGTATCAACGAGTATGTCGTTTCGGTTTTTGCGTGCTGTATATATGTCAGCCAAGGTATTGATGTTAATATGTTCTTTAGAACGCTAGGAAGGCGAATCCTAGCTTTCAGCGTGATCAGTCAGCCGATCGTGCCAATCACATACATCGACAAGCATCTCGTGCCTCGTTTCCCCCGGATTCGGCTGCCGGCACAAATGAAGGTGACGGCGCTGAAGCTCCCAAGTCCAATCTGCCCGGAGGGCGTAAACCAGGTAAATCACCATTTTTTTTTCTGACTCTACCGCTACCGATCACCACTGATTCCCTTCTTTTTGTCTAGTTACGCCGCTCAATCTCGCCAATGCGCCGTCATTACACCTTCTCACGGTTCCCGAACAAACTCTTTGCTCGCAGCTGCGTATAATGCCAAAAGCGTATCTGCTCATCAAGGACACATTGGTCAGAGAGTTCGCCAGACGGGGCGGTAAACTAAGAAGACGAGAAGCTCGTGAACTAGTCAAAATTGACGTTAACAAAACCAGTCGGGTATGGGATTTCTTGGTTCAGGCGGGCGTTCTGCGGGTGCCAGAAGAACCCTCAGTTCCTCCTCCTCTTCCAACCAACACTAATACTCCGTGCGTTTCTCTCTTTATTTTTATTCTCCACATCAAGTGATAACCATGGATGAAATGCGTGCAGGAATACAGCAACACCAGCTACCGGTCCGACTAATCCGACAGCGCCCTCACCCTCACTTAGCGCAAAGCCGCTAGTACCTTTCAACGTGCCAACACCTTCCGAGAACACTGCTCCTGCTCCATCTCCTGCAAAATCTCTTCCTAATAACTCATATTTCAACGTTTCTCCTGTCATCAATCATTCTATTCCTCCTACACCCGTTCAAAATCTGAAGTGACGCTATTACGATACCACACACATGCGACGTTTTCTTTGATGGGGAGAAGAAACGCTGATTAGTATATAGCATGGCTGGGCTTCTTCATTTTACTATTGCATTTGTATATTAACAACTATCATTCGAAATTCCACGCCATGCTGATTATAATACTTACCAACGTCCCAGTTGTTGGGCATTTTCAAGCTGTTCGAAACTTGACATGCCTGAGCGGTCCATCCTCTTAGTATGGCATGTTTCAATTTATGATACTAGCCCGGTCGTTGCATCGAGGCACACCCCATCCCAAGATAGTTTCAAACGAATCCATACAGTTTTTGACATTATCAACATACATTACATATTCAGAGAAAGCAGATGAAAGACAGGTGAACCCGCAAGGATCAGAGGAGAGAGTAAATTTGCAACAACAGGAAACTAATTTTGATGAAAACGTTACGTGAACAATAAATTATTCTAGAGTCCGATGCAATACCGATAATTGTCTTAAATCAAATCTTAGCTGCAGCAATAACAGGGCCTCCTCTGCCCTTTTGTACCACGATTGCAGCTTTCAGTCCTTCCAAGTTCATCTCAGGAAGTGGGAACTCCAATTTCCCACCTTCCCACCATCCGAGAACAGTCAAATCTTTTACTATATTCCTATGCGGCAAATTTGCACCACGATTCTCGCCTCGGCCAATTGAGATGGTGTGATTCCGCGGGTCGTACACAATCAGTTGCACAATGCCACGGGTGTTTTCTGGTCCAGTTACGGTAACCTTGCCATCTGCGATCTTAACTGAAGCAAAAGATGCCAAAGGTGCAGCTTTTCCTTCCTGGATTAGGGTCTGTAACTCTTTTTGGCGTGAACCCACTCCGTATGAGACACCGTTGATGATAACCTGAAGACAACATTACTCAATATCGTGGTAGCTGGCATACGAATATAATGACGAAAAAGGCGTACCTGTGGAGTGTAAACGCTCCGGCTTTTGAAGGCGGCCGAATAGTCGCGTTGACGTTGGTCCCATGCCTTGTTTCCAAAGGTATCAGGCCATCCTAGGTAGTCCCAGTATGTGACTTCGTAGGTCAAAACAAGTTTGTCGGGATCATCTGCTAGAGGGATGACGTTGTCGTTTGCAGGAGGACAAGAAGAACAACCCTGTGATTGGAATAGTTCGACGACAGTGGGAGAGACAGCTTGCTGCGGTGTCATGCCAGTGGTCGTAGTCATCGAATTTGTCATCGAATTTGGTGTATCTTCCATCGCTGACTCGCTGGAGGAAGTCATGGAATCTTTTGGTACGCAAACTTCGTCCATGTTGGTCATCTTATCCATTTTGTTCTTGTTGGATCCAAAGTGAAAGAGGCCTTTTATTCTGGAGGTAGTCGACATAGTAGTGAAATGGCGATGTGGGTGGCAAATTGGAAAAGCCTGAAAAGACAACAAAATGCATTTATATCGTGATCTAACAGGAGCTAGCGACGATCTAATTGATGGGATGACAAAGTGGCGATGAACGACTGAGAGGTTTCCGTTGAACGCTCGGATCCGAAGCTACGTCGGACATTGATGATGGTGTGATGGTACCCAGAGCACGACATACTTCACCGGTACCGGAAACTTCCTTCGTCTAAATTATAATCTTCGATGATAGCAGTCTGAATAATATAAGACAATACATTTTCTTTGATGATAGTAAGACATATGACGTTGACTGAGGCTTGACCATATTGGGCACCAACATTAAGGTCAGGTACTACATAACCTACGAAGGCACCCGATATCCAAGCTCGAAGCAGTGCGAATGGAGACGACGGTGATTGATATATTGATACCCAAGCCAAGTTGTTTTACAAGCGCATTCATGAATGGTAACATGTTACATTTTCCAAAACACAGCTCACTACAACAAGTCTGTCTCCGCTATTTCCAGCTCCTGTCTTGTGGTCCATTTTGCAATTTTGTTCTAAGATCTGATTAGGTCTTCGATAAGAGATGGATCCGCCGCGATGCCTGCTGCTTGTACATAGCTGTCGTTCCTGCGCAAGAAGCATTGAATTCGTTGAAGTAATGTAAGTATAAGATGTGAGGTATCATACCAGAACTATCGAACGGCGGAATTATTGAGTATAAAACGTGCAAGCGGATGAATCAAACACGAACCTTCGAATAATGCCGTGTGCCAGAGTCGCACCTTGGGAAAATAAGTCAGAAAAGGACAAAATCTGAGTTCTCCAATTCCTTACAAGATTGTGACTATCACTTGATTCTCACACCATTTCATGTCTTTCGCCAACTTAACGCATGCGACAAGATTACATGCGCTACTTGATCCAAGGAACAGTCCGTCATTCTGGACAAGATACCTTGACATGGCAATGGCTTCCTTGTCTTGGACTCTGTATGCATCGTCTATTATTGGAAGTCCCATTTCAAAGTTTTTAGTCAGGCGATTGATGCCACTTTGGAAAAGTAACACTTTAGTCGGAATAATTAAATATAGCAAAAGTAGTATTCTTACATTCCTTCGACGACGGTATCGACCTTGCATGGAAGTTTTAGATCGCTCAAATTGGATATGCAAGAAACTACTTGCCTGATGTCTTCGCTTCGTCCCTTCCGCCTCTTTTTGATCGAAAATGACACCGTATTTTACCTGATACGGTGTTATTTCATTAAGACATTTAGAGAGATCATTACCTTATTATACAATCCAGACCCCTCAGGGTCTACAAGAATAACTTTTAGATTCTCGGCCATTGCTTTGAGAAATCTGCCAACGCCTGAGATTGTTCCTCCCGTCCCTGAGATAACCATCAACAACCACATTCCAGGCCAGGTATCAGAATTCAAAAAGTTTACCTGAACCAGATACGAAAGCATCTATTCTGCCATTAGTTTGTCGCCATATTTCAGGCCCAGTGTCCTCATAATGGGCATCAAAGTTGCTTCTATTCTGTTCATATGAGCTTTTTTTATGTTCAAATAACAAATGAAATAAGTACCTCAAACTGATCGGCAAAAAACCCTCGCGGTTTTTGTCTCTGTCGATCCTCGGCGAAAGGGTCTTCATTATCCGTGACGCTTTCTTTTGTATCTGTCGTTACGATGGTATCGGCACTGATGACAATAGGATTAATGGCATTCCCAAATTCTAAGGCTCTCTGTCTGGCCAAGTTCTACTAAAAGTGTTCATAGCCTGTTTAGGTGCTTGTTTCGAGCGAAGCATACCACAAACTGCACAACGGTAAAAAATAAGCTTGGGCCTGTTATTGCAGAAAGCTCACCTGTTTTTTATCAACAATGCTGGCTGGACGAACTTTCTCGACACGAGCACCTAGGGCTAAAAGTGTTTTAGCCTTTTCGTCAGCGACGTCATCTGGCATGATTATTGCTGTGGTATGTGAGGACATTTGTTCAGGGAAGACGAAAAATGCGGACCAACTTGCATTGTAGCCCCTTGAATACGGTTAACTCGAAGGCGCAAAGCGAGGTTACATTCCTAGATCTCACCTTGCACGAGCGATCATAGCCAAAGATATCCCAGTTGAACCGACAGTGCCCTCGAAGATACATGAGCCGTTGTACGGGTAAAGAAAACCGCTTCTCTCAGCATCTTCGATTACTTGAAAAATTTTCAATACGGAGGAGGACAAGGGCGTAAAGGAGCCTCACTTCTCAAAGCAACACGATCTTTAACACTTCCACCCGGGTTGAGAAACTGTAAAATGCCATCGCCACGTCAAACAGATGAAGGATTGCAACAAATGTGACTAACTTCGGCTTTGCCCTATGAATTCTTCGATTAACCAACTTTATAAAGAAACCACATATGCATACCAATATTTCCACTCCCAAAGCGTCGCTCAAAGAGTTGATCCTAACGAGAGGAGTATTCCCTATATAACGTCTCAGCCAACAAATTAATTCGAAAGAACTCTTTCATGCTGTTACCAATCAATCCACTTATGCCATTCCGGATGATTTCATCACTTCTGAGCTGAATTGGACGACTTATTTCCTCTTCCACCAGTCTCGTGTATTCTTCTTCGCGTCTCCGACGCAAGTATGCCAAAAGCGAGACTGAAGTGATAGACGCGGATATTCCACAAAAGATGCCCAAAAGAAGTGAATGAAAGGGTTTTCGAGGTAGCCTCAGTAATCTGAATAGATAGTCTTTAAAATCCATGTTCAGGCTTGGCGGGCTATAAGGTCGATGATGCAACCGTGACGAACGCGTTACAACGTGACGCTCTGCCTTACCATCGAGAACATGCATGCAGGCCAATGTGCATCCGGAACTCTCTATATTTCAGCCTGCCGAAGGTGTTTTGGAAATAAGAGTTTATAATCGAGATCACCTGCGTGAATACAGAAGAAGGAATTTTCTCAGATATCTTCCACTTTTTTTGGGGCTGTTACTCGTTGGAGTGATACATGTTAAAGTGAGTAAATTAGTTCCTGGTAGTTTCTTAACTCTGAGGGTTCATAATAGATAACATACCCTATAAATTATTACATAAATTCATCCTTGGCTCTACTATACGTTTATAATCAATGCACTCAAGTTATTTACGGTATGTGTTGGCGGTCGTTTTGAGTCCATAGTCTTCATGACTGATAACTATGTAGAATCCGTGCAAATAATAGCTTTTTTTGGAATTCAACTAGAAACCGTACGAGGTATTCGAATCCCGTTCTATCGTTCAATATCGTTGATGTCCAGAAGACGGTTCATTGCTTTACAATACATCCAAGATGTCGTGATTAATGAAGGTCTTTGGGGATGGAATGTTCGATACTACCTCTGCATTATAAAAGATAACCAAAAAGATTTGACCTTGGAAGTTATTTTTGAGGTATGCTCTTGTTTTGTCATTCTGTTTTAAAACCAAGCTGAATTCGGGTTCCCGCGCAGAATCTTCTTCCAAAGTTACCTGTACTAGAGATAGTCTATACTACTATCCACGATAGTTTAGCTAAAATATCATAAAGACATATTTTTGAAAACTTTCAGTATTGTAAATTCTAAATGAATACCGCAAAACAGATAGAAGTTGAGAATAACTTCCGCGGACTTTGAACTCGCAAAAAATCTGCCGCGCGTACATTAGTCGTTGGGCTAACATTTAAACTATGTCAAGCATCGAGCTCATTAATCCGAAGGCCGAAAGTGTGCGCCGTTCGCAAGCACTCCAGGTGATTGTCAAACAAAAGATGACTTTCTCCGTATTGTATTCATAAAATCTGGTTACAGGTCAACACGAATGGCGCTATGGGTTTGGCCAACGTTGTGGCTAGCAATTTAGGTTACTTATAATCCAATCGATTTCCAAGCTCCTTTTTCACCAAATAATATTATATCAGGTCCAAGAGGTACTATGAAAATGCTTGTAGATGGTGCTGGTCAAATCAAGTTAACCAAGGTATGGAATATCTTCAAACCTGTCTTGCAAATTTGAAACACGCTCTCCCATACAGGATGGCAAAGTATTACTCTCGGAAATGCAAATCCAAAATCCAACAGCAGCGATGATTGCAAAAACTGCAGTTGCACAGGACGATCAAGTCGGTGACGGCACAACTTCAGTTGTTCTCCTGGTAGGTGAACTACTGAAACAAGCCGATCGTTATATCTCGGAGGGTGTGCACCCGACTGTGATTGCGACAGGATATGACGCGGCAAAAAAGGATGCTTTAGCTGTTAGTTAATCACCCTGCTTGCTTTCCATTTCTTTTTATAACCCACCACGCATCTCGCCGTCCAGTTTTTAGACACCTTCAAAGTACCCCAAAAAGTTGATCGTACAACGCTCATCAATGTAGCGTACACATCCCTGTCTACCAAAATCCATAGCACACTCGCCAAGAAACTCGCACCGGATGTTGTTGACGCAGTGCTTTCTATTCAACCTCCACCCCCGCCACCCCCACTCAAAGATGGCGATCCAGTCGAGCCCCGGGAACCAATTGATCTTCATATGGTTGAAATTATGAAGATGCAACATCGCACTGCGTCTGAAACACAACTGGTCCGAGGTTTAGTGCTTGATCATGGTGGACGTCATCCGGACATGCCCAAACGCGTCGAAAACGCGTACATCCTCATTCTTAACGTCAGCTTGGAATACGAAAAAACGTATGCACTCGCCCTTAAGAATAAATTCCCGAATGCTAATATTCTTCTTGTTTAGTGAAATCAACTCAGGCTTTTTCTATTCGTCGGCTGAGCAACGCGAAAAACTCGTGGAGTCGGAACGGAAATTCGTAGATGCCAAGTTAAAAAAAATTGTCGAGTTCAAAAAATTGGTCTGCGATCAACCAGTAGATGGGAAGAAAGGAGAGAAGCCCAAGAAATTCGTCATCATTAATCAAAAGGGTATCGATCCCTTGAGTTTGGATATCCTCGCGAAGAATGATATTTTGGGTCTTCGACGAGCTAAGAGGCGTAACATGGAACGGTAAGAGAGTTATTCCTGTGCTATTTTCGTTTTATGTATCATTAAACTGTTAGGCTGCAATTAATCGCTGGTGGTATTGCTCAGAACTCAGTAGACGATTTGACTCCAGAAGTACTTGGTTGGGCAGGTCTAGTCTACGAACACACACTTGGGGATGAGAAATATACCTTTGTTGAGAACGTCCGAGAACCAAAAAGTGTTACTCTCTTGATAAAAGGTTGGGTCTTCATTTCAACCTTCGTTTCCATCTCACTTACACATAACATTGCTTTTTTAGGTCCCAATCAGCACACTATTACACAGATACACGATGCTTTACGAGACGGCTTGCGGAGCGTAAAGAACGCAATCGAGGATGGCGCTCTTGTACCCGGCGCCGGTGCTTTTGAGGTTGCATGTGCTAATCACCTTACTACTGTTACAAAGGTGAGCAAGCTTTTACGTCTTCGAGGTACTAGAAAAGATCTAACAAACAATTACAGAAAAGTGTGAAAGGACGTGCCAAGATGGGTGTCCAAGCATATGCCGACGCTTTACTCATTATTCCTAAAACATTGGCAAAGAATGGGGGATATGACGTTCAGGATGCCATTATCTCTTTGCAGGTAGATTCCGTTATTATCTTGAATTTAGCTTATTTCATGCTAATGCGATTGAATAGGAAGAGCAAGCTGAGGGAAACGTAGTCGGTCTTGATTTACAGTCAGGTCAGCCCTTTGACCCGACCGTTGAAGGTGTTTGGGACAATTACAGAGTGAAGAGACAAATGTTACATTCATGGTGCGAAAGCTCCCCATATTGTTCAGAGACAAAGCCACTGATCATACGTTTAGTTCGGTAATTGCAGTCAACTTGCTCTCAACGGATGAGATTATGCGCGCGGGCAGGTCATCTTTAAAATCCGACGGTCAGTGAGATCGACTCACCAATTGTAGACTTAAAATCAGGGACGCCTCCCGTCATTATATACACCAATAAGCTCAATAATAAACATCAATTTTCTATCCCCTGGTTGTAAAGTTATGCCGCTCCAATTGCGTATTGCGCTCATTAGAGGCCCGGGCAAAGCGCTTAAAATCTCATAACAAGAGTTGATTACGTCAGCTCAATTTCACAGCATCTCATCGCTCTCTCATGCAGCACTCGCCTCGCCTGGTGCCCCAGCAATACCCTTATGACCAGCAAAATCCATTACCGCTGACTCCAGATCAGTATTATAATAAATATCAATCACCATATGGCGAGTCGAGAATAGATGGCGAAGAGGCAGCCTCTCAGTACAATAATAATGACAACTATTACCCCTCCCCCGCCGGCGACGATCCTAATAGTGCTGCTGCCTTTCAGCAAAGACAACAGTCTCGGTTTCAGCCAACACCACCACCCGCTCCTCAAGCTCAGTCTCCGTACACCTCATCTCCCCATCGACATACCCAGTATTTCCAAGAGGAAGATGCTGAATCACAATACAACCGTCAATCATTTTTTTACCAAGGCCAGCCTTCCGAACAACAACAGCAGCAGCAACAACAACAACAACAGCCACAACAACAGCGGCAGCAAGTTCAATCGGCAATGTCGCCATTGAATCCTCAATCACCATCTCAACAGCGACCAGGGCCCAATCGGGGTCTCGAAGACACGCAGTCATCTCCGGGCGGTCCGCTACTCGATCATTCTCATCTCCGTCCCGGGAAACAAGCAGCGCTGCTTTCACACGAAAGAACGCTAGAACTCTATCGTGCTAATGCGAAGAAAACTCAAAACCCCGAAGTACAATTCGAGTTCGCCGTGTTTATGATAGAAGCAGCCAAGACGTCGCCTATACCCGCCTTAACAAAAGCCAACGTCATAGAAGTTGAGAAGGCAATAGAGAAACGAGATGATCTCATTCGGGAGGCTACTAGTCTTCTTAAACGGTTAGCAGACAGAGGACATCCTGCGTCCCAGTACTTTCTCGCGGACTGTTATGCAAACGGACTTGGAACCGTCAAAAACCGACAGGACTTTGATAAAGCATATCCTCTGTTTGTTCTGGCAGCTAAACACGGGCATCCGGATGCTTCATATCGAGCGGGAACGTGCTGCGAAAACGGCTGGGGATGCCGTCGCGAAAGTGCGAAAGCTGTCCAGTTCTACCGCAAGGCCGCGGCTGCCCAGCACCCAGGCGCAATGTACCGACTCGGGATTGCGGAACTCAATGGAGAGTTAGGATTGTCCAAGAGTCCAAGAGAAGGTGTTAAATGGCTTAAACGGTCGGCGGAACATGCCACAGCAGAATTCCCTCATGCGTTACACGAGTTAGCTCTGATCCACGAACGAGGTATCGAAAATGTCGTTTTTGTAGATTATGAGTATGCGGTGGAGCTTTTAGCTCAAGCAGCAGAGCTAGGTAATGCTCCCAGTGCCTATCGCCTTGGAGAATGCTACGAGTATGGCAAATTGGGGTGTCCACAAGATGCAGCGCTGTCTATTCATTATTATGTATGTATCCGTATTCCCATGTCGCTTTCCACATGTTTTGCCTTCTTTTCTTGATGTATTAACCTGCGATTCTTTTTTCTTTCTGTCTTCTTTTCCCTAGAACATTGCTGCCCAGCAGAACCATCGAGACGCCTGCTTTGCTCTTACCGCATGGTACCTCGTTGGATCACCAGGCGTCCTGCCACAGTCCGACACAGAAGCATATTTATGGGCGAAGAGAGCAGCAGAATGCGGTCTTGTCAAAGCGATGTACGCCGTGGGGTATTTCACCGAGGTCGGTATTGGCGTTTCGCCCAATTTACAAGAGTAAGTTGTTAGACTCTTTTTTCAAATGTTTAACGAGTTGTATTTATTTATCTGGTTTCTTTATCTAGCGCTACAGGATGGTATAAACGCGCGGCAGAGCTTGGGGATAACAGAGCTCAACAACGGTTAAAATCTCAGACCGGACCGTTACCGGTTCCCAATGGACCCGGTGGGGTGTTGCATCGTGGTGGTCCGGAGCAATCCGAGGGGACGGACGGAAAGTGCTTGATAATGTGATTACGCTTGACAGCAGCTATCATAATCTTTTTCAGTCTCTCTCTATTTAGTCTACTTCAATTGCAATGACCCTTTTTTTTCAAACCCATTCCTTACTCTAGACCTCTCATATTTTTTCCCATCATTCTACGGACTTGAAACCTTCCTTTTTTTGTACTGTAGTATCATCATATCATATGTAAGGGATATCTAATATCACCGAACCTTGACAAATGGACTTAGTGGCCTGTTGCTCTTGACCTGCGCCGAACCTTTCCTCGTGTGTCAGCCGTTCAGTGGTCGTTTTTCAAAACGTACACATTCAATGCTTATAAATTAATAACAATACGGATAAAACAATGCGATCATCCATATCCAACAAAGAACCGTTGACATTTTTTTCTCTCCAACCGCGAAACTTTGCCTGTGTGGTCTCTAGAGATGTGAGGGAAAAGGCAACGAGGCAGAGCAACCTCCGCAGACGGGAATAGCTTGCCCATTGATATAGCTAGATTCGTCTAAAGCAAGTTAAGGTCAAGTGTCGGGTCAAATTTTGCTTTGTGCTCTGAACACCTCACTGACCTGATGCAAGAAATACAGCAACATGGCCGATTTCTTAAAAAAATTCAAATCATTGCGCAGTGCTAGTAAGGGATAAATGAGCACCTAGAGAGGCTCCTTGTCGGAACAAGGGGTTGAGACGTATTTGTGGTGGAACCGGCAGTTTTTCCTTTTGAGCTCTATTCCAAACGACTTGTGTCATATCTGTCTGTGTTAGAGTAAAAACATATGTAAGTGGTTGATCTAGATGTAGACATACTTCAATAAGACCTGGGCAGATCGCATTGACACGGATGTTCGTTCTGGCCAGCTGGTATGCAGTGGTTTGAGCTGTACTGACGACGCTGTGTGAAAAAGTAATGCATGGTTAGATATTGTAGCACGTTTCTGAATATCTGAATAGAGGTGTATTACGCGGCTTTGCTGGCACTATCTGTTTAAAAATAGAGTTTAGAGCAAAACGACAAGTTGACTTTTGAGACGTACAATCAACAGGACCACCACAAGCACGAAGTCCCGCAACTGCGTTAGGTCCCGTCAATGACAATTATTACAAACTGATGTTGATACGCACCTGAAGCAGTGAGAATGATGCTTCCATTCGAGGTTTCTTTTTCGACAGAAGGATCGGTCTTCATCATGGCAATAGACCCATACTTGACCGCCAGAAACACGCTAATACACGACAGAATTTGTAGTCAGCATCTGCAGTGATAAACCCACGTCTCATACACGTACGAAAGAGTGTTTATCCGCATGGTTCTGAGCCAGCCCTCTGTCGTTATTTGATGTAGCTCCGAGGAGTTACCGACGGCCGCCTGTTCGCAAGTCCATTTACATTTTGATAAAGGAGTCACTAGAATGACTTTTGAATGGCACTTACGTTGGCAAAGAAGACATCCAAACGATGTTCTTCTTTTATAGCACGAGCACATAGATCTTTAATCGTTGTTTCGTCTGCAGCGTCTCCTTTAAGGGTAGTAACCTAATTATAAACAAATGTCATTGAATTACAGGCACGTTATTGGAAAGGCCCGGTCTACATACCTTAACATCCGGGTATCGTTCTGCTATGATTCTTTTACATTCTTTGAGGGGTTCGTCCAAAAGATCCAACAAGTAAAGATGTCTTGCGCCCGCATGCGCGTAAGCTAAAGCCGAAGCAAACCTGTCATTATACGAAGCTCAGATGTCAGAGCTGCGTCCGGTAATAACCAAAAGAAAAGAGTTGAAAACCCACCCAATCCCCTTTTCACTTTGTCCAATCCCCGTAATAATACAAACTTTGTCTTTCAATCGCGCACTTCGAGGTACCTTAGAAAGATAACTCCGAGCCTCAGCTACCCGAGTTTGACCTTTGCTGTTCGTAATCTCGGTTGGCTCGCTGGCCAAAATATCGCCAGGACCCAAAATCATATTGATTCAGAATTCGGAAGAGAACTTCCTTCTCTTTCTGTATCAAATGAATATGTATGAGTGTCTCACTTTCAAGTTGCGAGACTTGTACCGAAGATAATTATGATCGTCGCACATGTGGCACGTGTCGTAATTTCATATTCCTGTGTATTTCATATGTTGACAACACTAGGCTAGGATGGGAAATTTGATTAATTGATTTTACAGCTGTTTTCTTCTGGTTTTTTTTTTCCAGGGCAACAATCAAAATAAGGTAAAGCGGGGATAAAATTTACCGACCGAGTAGATAAGATGAAAGGGGCCAATGAATATAGGAGATTTACGTCTTAGATAATGACTGAACGTACTGAGCAGCCTGAGAGGCTGAAATCCGCTAAGGTGAAGCGAGTTGTTGCGCGATGTCAAAAGTTAGCACAATTGACACCTGTGCTCAAAATCTATTACATCCGAGGAACCAAAATCAAGAAATCGATTGCTACAAGACTCGTACTCATTCGTAAAAAAACAATCCTTTATACCAGTAGGACTACAAAAAATTCAAATTTGAAATGGCGCATAATAACTTTAGTACTAACTACTAAGAAATATATCGCAAAAAAAAATTAATAAAGTCAATCAATTCTTATTCAACCGATTTTCCCACTTCATACTAAGATTTCAGGCTGGCTTTGAGTCATTTTGGAACTCTTTGGCCATTCCTCACAATGTAGCCTCCTCCCATACCGTCGTCAAATCTGATCATTCCCTTCCCATTTTCATAAACTAGGGAGAAGTGAAACGCATCAGACGAAAGAGAAAACATTTAGTGTATGATGAAGAACAAAGAAGCTCACGAGTAGAATTATCCGGATTCAGAAAATAGGTAGAGCCATTGGCGTTACTATCAAATACGAGTTGTAGGTATTATGGAGTTATATGCGTTGGGTTGAAAGGAGAACATACATGTAATGATAGGTTTGACGTCTTGGAAGGTTTTCATCGTGATAATAATGGCTGCAGTAAAAGTTTCCCTGTGTAATCTAAATCAGAACTCCATTCTTTTGTTTTGCGAATGGATAGAGCATACTTGGGAATTTACTCCACAACTGGTAATATCGTATGAACCGAAGTCTTGACAAATTCTCCCGTCGAGATGTTCACCTTCGAACATGATTAGCTAAAAAAAACATAGTCATATATATACTAGACAATGAAGAGCAGACGTATGAACGTACAGTTTGTATGTTAAATAATGATGAGAGATTTGGTGAGAGAACAAAAGACGGGAAGCTGTGATTTTGGGATGCCTAGTATATTTATTGCGGTCCAAATTCTCGGTTTCGGCAAAAAGTCTCACGATGTGTCTCAGATATAGAGATCGCCGACCAGAAGAAGAAAGTTTTTAACGTGTATATGATGATCTGAAATTATGGGAAGATTGGGGAGGCTTTTTACGTTTAGCGATAATTTAGGGAGGGATCTGTTAGGAGGCGTCCCCTATACGTTCCAAGCGAGTCGACGTCATGTTAGCGTCACTGTCGGGAATAGTCTTTTGGACAAAGTGCTCGGGCGAAAATCGCTTTCGATTTGAAAAAACGATTCCAAACGATGATTGATGACAATCATAAAATTGATATTTTTAATGTGCACCGGATACGATCGTAGGGTACGACTGAGGGGCACCTGATCCTGACCATTTGACGACGCCGATTGTATCCTAGCCAGACGGTACAGTGGAGGAGATTCAACGCTCTGGGTGGCGTTTCATCAATTCGAAAGTTAATCTGACGAGTAGGATCTGAGGTAAGATCCAGCAAGGCGAGAAGTCAACATTTGAGGGAATGGGTAGGTCACGGTCGTCGGCACTCACCTGGTGAAATATTTTTTTTCGCCAAGCCGACCTTAAAAACAAAATTCAATTATCACGCCATAGAATCAATTTGAAAAAAAGGCGGAAAGGAAAAAGCGAAGATGTTGGCAAGATGTTGGAGCTGAAATTTATAGGCTTTCAGAAACTCCACAAGTCTTGATCTAGGATCACAAAACACGTGTAAAACATTCAAATATCTATCCGAAGCTAGGTACAGAACAATCATGTGCATGTGGTACCAAAGAAAAAAGAACAGCCATAATTCTTTAAGCTTTAATCCTGAATGTAAACCTTATTTATCTTATTATTTTTTTTTATTTTTTTTTATAGTGGGATCTAGTGCCGTTGCTTTCAATGAATCCTTTACCATCCGGTCCGTCATACTTGGCGAAGCCTTTACCATTGTTATAATCTACACAGCAAGAGCCAACTCCCAGTTTGAACGAGGTAATAGAATCAGAAGACTAGGAAAACGAGAACGAACGCACATTGAGAACCATTCGGATTTTTATAATACCAGGAACCGTCTTTATTGCTTCGGAAAATTTTAGCATAGTCACAATAGTATAAAACGTGGTGACTTCGGTGTACACACCTATAGTGGTAAGTGTTGGGATTAGGGACATCTGGACCATAATCGCGTTTGCAATAATGATTTCCCTGATATAAAGAGAGGATCAAGATTTGGTAAGCTATCATATGAACTAAAAGGAAAGATAAACATGGTACATTTACTAACTTTAGAGTTTGTTCCAGAGTCAATGATCTTGTAAGTCCGAGTCTTGGTACTAGAGCTCGAGTCGTTGACAGACTCGGAGTTTTCAGATTGTGGCTGTGGCTGCGAGGACATGAATGATTGTCTATATGCCTAGTGACGAAAAGACATGTTAACAGATAATAGAAGACGAAAGCAGTCGTTTTAAATATATGATACTGGGGTTAGAAATGAATCAGTAAATAACGCATGTTGAAAGAAGCTTTAATATTCTCTTATCTGACAACCTTCCCGAATTTCAAATTGACCCCCTTCCTTTCTTCCCAGTCTCAAAGCAGTTCAGCATATCTCATGAAACAGCATGAAACTCACATATCAACGATCCAACATTCATATTAACATCTATTAGATGCGACACGAGATTGAATTCGCGCGCGCCGTGTGGTACAAAAGAACCATGTACATGCGATACCAAAGAAGAGAAACAAACCCGAATTCTTTAAACCTTAATCCTAAACTTCATTTATTATTTATAGGTTCTGGTGCCGTTGTTTTCAGTGAATCCTCCACCATCTGCCCTATCGTATTTAGCGAAACCCTGGCCATTGTTATAATCTAGTAGCACGAAAGAACAAGTTGGAAACAAAGTAGTAAAAACGACAAAAAACGCACATCTAGAGCCATCTGGATTGCTATAATACCAGGAGCCGTCTTGATTGCTTGATAAAACAATGTTTGAATACGATTGCTGTTATTCCAAATACGAGCTGAAAAGGTTTACCTGTAGTGGTAAGGGTTGGGATTCACGGCACCTGGACCGTAATCACGAGTGCAATAATGGTTTCCCTGAATATAAAGTATAGAGAGTAGGGCCAAGACTCGATAAACTATCCACACTGGCGAGACGGGTGCATTCAACACTTACGTCAGAGTTGGTTCCAGAGCCAGTGACCGTGTACTCTTTGTTAGAACCAGAATTTCCTGATTGAGATTGTGAGGACATGACAATTGTATACTTATGCCTAGTAAGTATCATAATGGCACGTCAGCACGTCAGCACAGAGTGGTGAAGGGAGTAGTCGAACGTACAGTAGTGACTCGAAACTTGAAAGGTTTGAGAGAACTTGAAAGCTATGAAAGGATAGACACAAGTTAAGGGAGCTAAAGCTGAAGCAGTCGTGTTTATATAAGAAAGGCCAGCGAAAGCAAATAAACCACAATAAGCGGGAGATAACGTGGAAATTGTGATTGTCCACACAAAGGAAGGGTGTATTGAACCTGAGCCAAAATTATCGATTTATTGACGGTCTCTTTCCGCCGACAAAAGAAGAGTATTCTTTTGTCCAATTTGATTGTTAAATTGCTTCGGCTATTGTCTTTTTTCGGATCGAACTGCGAGGAAACGTTCCATACAACGATTTCGGGCCACTTGCAACGAAACAGTCGCCGAGGTGTTCAAAATCATTGGTCTGTTCTGACGTTGAACTGTGAGAATGTCTAAGATTTGAAATGAATTAGCGAGTTCCGTTGAACAAAGGATAACTGACAAACTTGATTAGACCGGTCGACAGGTCAACGCGAAAGGAGGATATGCAAATTGAGCTCACTCGCCATTAGCCAATCACTGCTTTTCACGCAGCCAATCATTAATCAGCGCTCAATAACATTCCTATTCACTCCGTCTCTAAAAGCAATTCAATAGTATGTATTTCAATGAAACTCGCATATCGACGATCTTTCCGTTTTGGAAAGATTGCCGATATACTATGTATGTATATTACGCTTTAATCAAACGCGACGCGTGACTTTTTTTTTTGGCTTTTTCTGAAACAGTAGTAATAGACGCGTAGTTAAAAGAAGAAAAAAAGAAAAATTCCATTCCAATCGCAAACCCAAAGATAGGACCTTTAACTTATTTATTTGGATGATTTGCCACCGCCGGAGCCGCGGCTGCTGCTGGTTTGGGTGAAACCTCCGCCTTTGCCGTTGTTATAGCTCGCATAACCGCTTCCACTGTTGTAGTCTGTGAGAGAAAAAAATTAGCAAAAAAATATAAATAACGAATAGTCAAATCAAGAGTCGTACAAGTAGAGCCGTTCGGGTTAGAGTAGTAGTATGAGCCATTACTATTACTGGAGAAATTTTCAGCATTCATTACGCGAACAAAGGGAGGCAGACGCATACATACCTGTAATGATAGCTGTTAGGGTTGGAGGCACTTGAACCATAGTCGCGAGAGCAGTAATGGTTGCCCTAGAAGTAACGGGTCAGCCATTCAGGTGGAAAAAGAGCAGGGAAGGTGGCACGGCGTACTTGAGAGTTAGTACCAGAGCTGGTGGTGTTGTAGCTACCGTAACTAGACTTTCCAGATGGCATTGTAACAGACGATGATTGAATCAAGATCAAAGGAGTTGGTGATGTTGGTAAAAGGGATAGAGACAAAGGAAAGATAGCGATTGAACCTGCCTTTATATACGTATTGCTCTGAGACAACCCAGAATTTGGCGCGGCCGGCAATTTAGCTTTTCAAGACGTAATAATAATTAACCTATATAAGCAACAGCCCTGGCGCCCAAAAATCTCGTGTTTCATTCCTTTATCGACTTGAGACATAGGATCGAGATCTAGTTCATCACATGGTACATATGTTATATTGCAAAAAATAAATACAATTGCTAGACAATTTTTTTTTAAAAAAAAGCAGGTATAAAATTTCCAAGAAAGAACAGACTTTGTTTCAGGCTAATTTGCCTGGAACAATTGGGTGGGAGGCTGATAAGCCACCATCAACTGCAATAACTTGTCCGTTGACATAGCTTGCTTCGTCTTTTCAAGGAAAAGGGTTGGACAAATGTAATTCAAATTATGAATACGACTCACCAGTTCCAAGGAATAGCGCAACTTGGGCGATTTCTTTAAAGTGAAGAAGCATGAGATTTCAGAGTTAGTCAAAGTGGCGTGGCATAAAGGGCTCACCTTCTGCGATACCATATCTGCCGAGCGGGTTTAGCTGACCGAGTTTATTCGCGGTACCCCGAGTTCGCGCTGCGTCAAATGTCTCCACGGTCATTCCGGTCTAAACAAAAAGAAAAGGTCAGGCCGCTAGAAAATACCCTTGATATTGTGCCCTTCCATAATACATACCTCAATAAGACCTGGACAAATTCCATTTACACGGACATTTGTTTTCGGTAGTTGGCTAGCAGCTGTTTGAACGGTATTTATAACGCTGTAAAGCGATTTATTAATCCAAAAGTCAATTATTTTAAAATTGCATCAAGGAAAACACTCACGCAGCTTTGCTTGCGCTGTCTGATAGAATAGACATATATTATCATTAGGACAACAAATGTGGATCCTCTGAAAAAAGTATAACGTACAATCAATTGATCCTGCACCAGCACGAAGTCCAGCAACTGTGTTTCTTTTTAATGGAATGCAGATATGTTAAACCATGATTCGATACGCACTAGAAGCAGTAGCGATGATACTTCCGCCGGATTCGTTCTTTCCAGCTGCAGGATTCGATTTGAGCATTGCTTTTGAGGCATATTTAACAGCCAAAAACACTCTAAAAGAACGTATATCAAATAGCAGCCATACGTGCGAATTGGTATCGCATACGAAAGCGAATTAATTCTCATTGTCTTTTCCCAGTCTTTTGCTGTAACATTATGGAGGAACTGTTTCGTAGCTACACCCGCCTACATTCTCAAAATGAGTGAAACGCCCAAGAGTGTAATCGAGATGACTTTTTTTTACGTACGTTGGCGAAGAAAACGTCTAAATGACCTTGTTCGTCTAAAGCACGTGCGCATAGTTTGGAAATAGTGTCTTCGTCAGCTGCGTCGCCATGTATGACAGTAACCTTGATATAAATTAGACTTGACTGAAAAGTATACTCAGCGCTGTTGGTCCGTACCTTCACATCCGGGTATGTACTTTGAATCGTCTGCTTCAGCTCTGGTAAATTCTTATCGTCATAATCCAACAAATAAAGATGTTTCGCTCTAGCATGCGCATATGCAAACGCAGCTGCCCGACTTCACAAAAGAAAGAAAGAAAGACCTAAAAACGCCATCCACAGTGATAAGGAAAAAAAGAGAACCGACGAACCCAATTCCTTTTAGACTTCCAACGCCGGTGATAATACACACTTTACCCTTCAACCTATCCGATCGCGGTGTCGTCGTTAAATGGTTTTGAATTCTTTCTAATCTCGCGAGTGTGTTTTGGTATGCTTCTTTGGGAGAGATGTTTGAGGTTAGCTGTGGTAAAGCTCCAGGTCCTACGGGAGGCATGGTTTGGCGTAAGGGTGAGGAAGCCTTCTTCGGATGTGATGGGCTGACCTATAACCACGAATTCACACGTGAATAGACGGTAGATGACGGTCTGGTTTATATTTAGAAAAAGAGAAGGAGAACTTATGTCCACACAGGTCCACACCTGTTCACACTGCATTCATTTTGAAGGTTGACCAACATTTGACGTCAGATAATTATTACACCTATTTAAGAATTCACGCTATCAGGCTCAGAAAATTCCATATCCAACTCCTCTTCTTTTCTCTCGGATTCTCCTGATCAGTCATTAATGGTTTCTAAACAATCCACAATCGGGATGTGTACTTCGGGATTCGAGGAGCGCGATCCACGACTCGTTCATATGAGAAGCGAAGTGGCTGACAAGATTGTTGGCCCCATGCCCGCAAGAGAGTTTCTCGGACAATTCCTTCCAGCTCCAGAATCAGAATTACCGTCTCTAGAAATTTATTAAAAGGAGATTAAGAAGATTTGGGAAAAGTAAGAAAGAAAAGGATACGTAGGGCCCTTTTGTAAGCACCCACTCATTCAGGATCTTTTATTCAAGATTCAATCATCGCATCTACAGGTGGAAGCCGTTTAAAGTTTATGTAGCAACTTCTCAACTATTGCTACACAAGAGACCAGGAAGTACACGATAAACGGCTAGAGCTACTTAAGTCTTCAACCTGGATCATGAACGCCCTTGCGTATGCCTTACGGAAAGATGGCTGATCTGAAAGTGACGCCTGGGAACACGAGCTTTATCATATTCCCTCGGTGCTGAATACGAGTGCTTGAGATTCTAGCTTGCCATCAAGATCTGTTGAGACAGTCATGACCAGGACAAAGGGGAGGCGAGTAATGCAAAGGAAGAGCCAGAATCAACTGGGCGCAGCGGGACGGAAAGTAGAAGAGTTCGTAAATGTTTAGCTACCTACTAGTATATTGTACATATAACAACAGTGCACCGGTCAGAGATGGTGTATGTGCTTCCGTACGAATATCTAATACATCCAGAAGAACGCGTTATATATGCTGATTGAATGGAATATCACGCAAACTTTTAGACATTTCATGATGCATGCAAGCATGTCGTGATCAGTATAAATTATGTTGCGAGTACAATTTTCGACGTACTGACAACCGAAGATAATACGTGTACGTACATACTTTGTGGCATGAGCGACCATTTTCCAGTTTGAAGGGTTTGACAAATCAACACGTGGTGAACAAAGAAAAAGGATTATCTATGTATATCCACCTCGTCCCGTGAATCATACCCTTACAGGGGCACGAGAGGACAAAAGAACCTGCAGCACTGAACGGCCGTAGTCATCATGCCTCGTGGTAACCACACCTCCGCCACCACTCTCTCCCCAAAAAACATGTCACAATCATATCTCATATTCAATGAGATTTCAATTTCATTTATCCTAAAACCTAACCTTACCTTTATCCGCCAGGAACTTTGCACCGCACCACACCACATCACACCACACCAGAAAGCTGATCAAACGAGGAACATGAGCTCCACATCTGCAGAGGAGCAAACAGACCGAACGGACAGTTACGTCGATATAGGCGAATACGTCACTTCGAGACAGGTTGTTGAAGAATCTTCGCCTTCGCCAACGAGTGCTGCTGCGCAATACACGCCGACGGCGGGGGACAACGGGAGCAACAGTAACAGCTACATTCAACGTGAGCGGAACAAATTCTTTGCGCAGTTACGACAGTTGGCAGCGACACCTACACCTGTCGCGACGGTGCGGAACGATCCCAACTGGTCCAGAGTGCTCACTCCGCGACCGAAAAGCCGATCCAGCAAATCCACATCGTCAAAATCGTCGTCTTCATCTTCCGCAAAATCCAACAACCACGGCGAATCATTGGATACATCCCATCTTTTACAGCTAGTGTTCAATGCTGAAGAACGGCAGACTAATGAAGTGAAAATGCTACTTCGTACGACGGGGGATAGGTTAGAGCAGGAACTGCAACGAGCGGATGCAGCAGAACGGCGGGCCGCGTTTGCAGAAGAAAGAATCAAAGTTTCGGCGGAACGAATTGGAGATTTTATTGCTATCAAACATGAGGCTGACTTGCGGATTGTCCAGTTGACAGAGGAGACGAAGAGACTGAGACTCATGATCGAAACGCAGCATCGCGAGTTGGAACGTGCACAAGAAAAGATAGCCGAATTAGAAAGACAGAATATTCGTGTAGAGTATGATATGAAGGATGCTAAGAAGGCGGCTCGGGATTTTGAGTTGGCGTTGCAGGAACAGCGGGCGGGGGATAGAATACGCCAGGAGAACCGATTTGTCGATGGGATTGTGGAGGGACGGCAGGCAGGATATGAGATAGCGAAGAAATTGGAAAAAGAGAAGCGGAGAAAGGTTTATAACGCTGCGTTTGAAGCTGGGCGGAATGCTGGTTTCGATGAAGGCATTAATTATGGGAGAGGAGACGAGCGAGAGAGAGCGCTTGAGGCGTTTGAGCAGTTTTTGAGTCAAGAAAACTTTGAGTAAGTTTTTTGAGATTTGGTGTGAAATTTCATCTTTCTGACTGTGTTGTCTAGTCGACAGTCCCTTCGTTCGGGATACAGTTCATATTTCGACAGAGATTATACCGTGATAGACGATCGGTAGTAACTCCTGGCATTTATAACTCTGCTGGTCAGTTTCATCATCAATAGGGCAGGAAATCCTAGTAGGACGCAAAGGTTAGAGGCTGAGAGAGAGACGATGACCCGAGAGGTTGGAACTCCGAATCTTTAAACCATTTACTATTCAATGTATAACAGACAATGTAAAACTTGAAAGTCATTCACCTCCAAACTTTCAGTAGGTAGTACAAGTGGAGTTGAATTTATTTTTACTCTCCGGTCTTCGTCTGGAGTTTGTGACGTACATGATATGTAATGTAGTATAATTATAAACAGGTTAAAATGAATATTAAGTTGAGACGGACAATGAAGCTAACGGTAGACGTTATCGCCTGCGAAGAGTAGTACGTTCAGCACGAGTTCTGACTCGTCGACGGGTGTTTCGTGGTCGAATAGGTTCACTATCCTCATCCTCGTCCTCATCCTCGTCTTCATCTTCATCCCCGTCTCCGTCTTCATCCGACATTATCCTCCTACCGCGACGAGCTTTGCGATTACGAGACGACGTTGGAACACTCTCTTCATCTTCGTCCTCTTCATCATCCTCATCATCATCGCCATCATCATCTTCCTCCAAATCAATGATATTACTACTATCATCCCCGTCCGAAACTACGATTCTCCGACGAATATAGGGGTGATGATTATAGCAACTCGCTCCGCCAAATTGAGCGGGCGAAATTGGCTCCGAGTCTTCCTCATGGATAACACCATCATCATCAGAAACTGCTCTTCTTCCTCGCACTCGTCCACCAATAGGTTGTCGCGAAAACTGTGAACCAGCCTCCCAATTCTCACCCTCGCTCTCATGTTCGTTTTCATCTTCACTCAAAAATATAGATCCGTGAATCGAGCCCGATCGGTCTTTTAGCAAATCGCGGGATATAAAATCGTCAGATGATCCAGAATAGTTATCGTCGTTTTCATCATCATCACCATCGTCTTCCTCCGATTCTTCTCTTATCACTGGCGAACGCGTTCTATTTCTCGATCTCGCTTGTATCTGCGCTATTGCACTTAAAAAAGCATCGTGATTGGCATCACCATCACCATCGTCCTCTTCTGATAACATGTGTGCTTCAGAATGATCCCAGACATTGAGATGAGCATTATAACCATCTTGATCTTCATCATCGCCATGAATATTATCGTCATCGTCATCGTCAATGAAACTAGACTCATACGAGCCGTCAGGTTGAATGTTTTCAATAGCGCCAAGAGGAAAGCCGTTCCAGGTTTCAAGAGGACCATAGTCTTTGTCCGATTCGCTGTGGTAATCCGAGTCATCCTCGTATACGGTACCGCATCGCTCGTTTGAACATGTCTGACCCCAAATCTCGTGCATACATACACCACAACGTCTCACTTGGTCTTCGGGATCGTAAAACGGAGGTGGTGGGGGAGGATTAGCAGGAGGATACGGAGCGACTACGCCTATTCGCCTGAAAATGTTGTTGTTGTCGTTGTGATTGTTATTGTTGCCGTTATTGTTGCCGTTTTCTGATCCATTGAGCGTGTCGTTTGCTGCTGGTTTTACTATAGCAGGGAATATATTTCTCCACGGGTCATTCGACTGTTCTGCATTTTTAGGCGCGTTTTCTGGATCAACGATATCGACTAGATCACGGAGGGCGTACACTGGAACAGGACGGGTGTTGACGACGACGCGACAATAAGGGCAGTTCTTTTTTAGATGCATTACGTTTCGAATTGAAATGTTGTTTGGATTTGCGTTTGCATCGTTCGCGTCTGCGTTCTCGTTTTGTTGATGGTGAGGATGCTGGTGGTGGTGATGGTGATGGTGATGGTGAGGTGGAAGCGGAGCGTCTTCGTCTTCCGAGACGAGGCTGAGCTGGCTCCCGTTGTCAGGTAGATTAAGAAACCACGCCTTGAGGCATTCATAGCACGCCACATGGCCGCACGGCACGAGTCTAGTTTTCATAGTCAAATTTAAAATACAATAACGAGATGAGAGAGTTATCACAGTTGTGGAAGACGTAATGTTTCCAGACAGATATTACATCTTAGTCCTTGCTTCGCTTTCTCAATAGTTTTGGTTTGAGTTTCGACGGTCTGACAGGATAATTAGGGCTGGAGAACAACAAAAAGTAGATGACGATGCTTACCTGTTTCATACGCGCTAGCTCATCTCGCAGTTTTTCTAGCTCAACTTCACTAGCGGTAGTCTCTTTCATAGCCGATGCCACCGTGGTTGCGGTTGTGGATGCGGTCGTAGAAGTGGAAGTGGAGGCAAAAGAATTTGAAGTGTCAGACTTTATAGGAACGTGGACAACCGGTTTCTTCTTTTTTTTGGTCCATAATAGACTATCGGGGTGTTCCGAGTCCTCAGCCGACGCAGATTTTCTTCGTTTTCTCGAACTTCTCGTCATCGTACTCGGTGTTTCGTGTTGATCTGTTCCTTTTTTTGTAAAGAGTACTGCCAGTGGGAAGGGTATATTACGGGCGCCTTTTTCCTTGTATTAGGAGATGCGTACGTGTGAGATGACTAAGCTGTTCACTTTTTGTTTCCTCAGAATGGACCAAGACTGGACGTGGCGATGAATTCAAAAATTCTTGAAACGGAGCAGGAATGTGTCAGAGGACTACTGTTGTCTTGATTGACACAAATTATCTTCGCGTGGATGATCTAAGTTCGATTGCTGGCAACTCTTGAACTTGTATTTTCACTGTCGCCGCGCTATTTATAGAAGTAACGGGTTCACACAACAATTCGACTCGAAGGGTGTAATCTTTCTCAGCGATGACATCGACAAGTGTTGAAGAACGTGTCAACGGACTTTTGCAGCTGCTTCGGGAGCAAGGCGACGGCGATTAGTATGATTCACGATCAGTCAGTTATTTCGTATTTTATTAACTCAAGTGTGTTACAGTTTGGGTGAAGGTACGCCGTCGGATCAATAGGATCTCTGCACTCATCTCATCTTTTTGTTTTAGCGATAAGCCAACTCGTATGCTGTACTGGCTATCAGTCGCTTCTATCATGGCCTCATCACCAATTGTGTTTTAGGAACATAGTCTTCAAGCTGCCAGTTTAGCTACAAGCTCAAATGCAGACGATGACACTATTGTCGCTGCGCTCCTACATGATATCGGACAGTTTGTTCCCGATACGAGCGCGGAGGCACTGTATGTGATCTATCAAATACCCGGTGTTGTATTTTGTCCGCTAAACATTTGCTCAAAGTATGTATGCTGGTGAGAATGTTGGAAGACGAGGGCACGAAGTTATAGGGGCTGAATATCTGCGATCACTTGGCTTTAAAGAGCAAGTACCCATTTATGCACTCTGAAGGAAGGATACAAAAGTTCCTAATTTTCATCACAGAAAAGTCTGCCAGCTAGTGGGAGCCCATGTGGTTGCTAAACGGTCAGTGAACCAGACGATAACACGGTCGAACCTGTGATGATTAAATTGAATCTGGGGAACAAGTTATTTGTGCGCAGTATCCCCAGGTTATCATGCGGGCCTTTCGCCTGCGTCTCAGATGTCTCTTGTGCGTCAGGGTGGTCCGTTTACCTCTGAAGAGGTCAAACAATTTGAAACAGATCCGTTGTGGAAGGAGAAAGTTCAGGTACGTCTATGGTTACTGAAACCATCTCATCTTGGTGCCCGGTATACTTAGAAACTTGCATAGTTGCGCAAATGGGATGACGAAGCCAAGGTTGTTGGGTTGACTACTGCAGGGCTGGAGAATTATCGAGAGCTGATATTGAATAGCATTGTGGCATAATATAACCACTGACAACGATCCGGAGGTCTTTTACTCTTTCCCTTTCGCCTGTTTTGCCTCAACTGAGATCTTTAGAAACAAAAAATTGAAAGCAAATGATCCTCATTCTCTATCAAAAAAGGTGCGTTTCAAGTGTTGACGGCATCATATAAAACCATGAGCTTGGAACGAGCGAAAGTAGCGCACTGTAGCATGGAGTCCGAGTCAGGTCAAGTTTCAGGACCGTACTGAATAATTAATATACGCAAGGTCCTTGTGGATGCTATATTAATAGTCTGAGCTCATATTGCAACATTGCACTGCCAGTCACCACCGTGAATGATCTCAGTTCCCTGGGTGACATGCATGAGATTTGGCTGCAGCCACGGTCAGAACCCCTTGAAGCACGACATCGTAATCATCAAGCGCCCAAGTTCAACCTGAACAGCTATATCAGCCATTTGGGTAAACTTTGAGTCGTCTTCTATTGTTTAAAAACCCCCAAATTGTTTTCCTCTCCTCCAAACATTTAACTCGTTTTTTTTTGTATTATTTTCCACCCATGTCCGACTCTAAAGCTCCCTCTGGTATACCCGGCGTCGGTGCGCGTCGTAAACCTAGGAATTTGCCTACTCTTCCGATTTCCGCGTTCACACCTCCGAATTCGAGCACATCTGAAAGTTTCCCGATAGCCCATAGTCCGGCTTTTACTCATCCTACTGCTGTCATCGATGCCAATCTGAGCTCCCAGACCGATCTTGATCAATGGCGGGCCAGCATCGGGAGAATATCTCCTCGAAATGTTCATGGCGTCGCAATATCACTGCCAGCAGGTGCTTCTTCAGATACGCTGGATGCGTGAGTTATGGCGATTTTTATTACTTGCACGAAACTACATTTACTTTCTATAGTATCAAACAAAAATACCCGTTAATGAAAATCTTATCTGTGCTATTGCCGGTCGATCTAGAACAAGGACCTCTTGCCGAGGTTCCAAAATTTGGAGAAACACACGTTACGTTGTCGATCGCGTTTACTCGAAGCTCTGAGAGCTTGATCTCCGGTGTAAGATGGGCTCTCGAGAATGCCTGTGTTGTAGATATCAACATTCAGTCTTCTATTGAGGGACCAGAGGGGCTTGAAGAATTACTAACTGCGGTATACAAATCCGGAGATAGTGTATTCGTCCCTCCACCAGGCGGTGCCATTATTCTATGTATGTATGTTTATACTTTCTATTATTATAAGCTGTATATCTGACAGACACGTTTGAACAGCCAACTTCCTTCCTCCCCCTCATGACCTTAATATCTCGCTCGTCAAATTATTGACTCACTCCACTTATCTGACATACCAAAATAATGTTGCAACTTTATCTTTGTTCCCTTCCGTATACATCAAATATCTTCCTCCTCAATGGAACGCGACTTCTGAAACATCTGAGGACGGTAAAAACCAGTCGGAGTGCAAGAAGAAGGTCAAGATGTTTTGTGAGTGGTTTCCGTTACTCAACTATCCAATACCTAGCTCAATTCCTCAATTCTCTACAGTGGGACCTGTCGTTGAAGCATTTGGATTTGGACGGATCATGTTTGGCTCTTCCAAGCCGAACCCGACAGGCGTGTATGATACCCCCACCGACTGGTACGAATGTGCTCGAGAATCGTTGACCGAACTCGGAGTCGACCAAGAAAGCTTGGATGCTGTATTTGAAACCTCTGCAAAATCTTTGTATAATGCCTGAAAAAAAAATCAGCATTTCTAATAGTGTATTGATAACTATTTTTACATACACTCGCTCTGGGAAGTTTTGTATAAATAACTATTGTGTTTTGTATTCAATTGTTGCACACATGCCCGTCAACACATGGTAATCCAAATTGATTGCACAAGACATATGATACTGCAATATTCGTCATGATATTCGTCCTCCAGCGGTGCTATCTCTAAGTTGGCAATGCCCTGGGCCCTTCTGCCGTGGCATGATTTGTGTGACAGCTGAATGTCACATAGTTCCTCATTAAATCTGGCATCACACATCCTTGTTTCCATCGAATTTTTTTGTACATGTGAGCTCTTTGTAAACATCTAATGGAAACCAACAATGTCGTGAACAATACCACCGCATCAATAACGTCTAAAGAAGATGAAGAATCCGCTCGGAAAGTGAAACGCATGAAGCTCAAAGCTCTGAATACACAAGTTCAAGGTACGCACCCCTCCGCCCGTGGAAACGGTGGCTTTTTTTGTGGTTTTGTTGGACGTCATGCAGATGTTTTTTTCTTTTTATAGAAGTACCTAAGAATCTTGATTCGTCTTTGAAGAGACATACTACGCTCATTAAACGAATGCGCCTGTCAATCGGAAGCGAAAACAGAGACTCGATTCTCAAGGATATCGAATCCCTCTCGCTGGAGAAATACATTGACGAGATAGCTAGCGCCATTATCGAAGGCGTGGGCCGCTGCAAAACAGAGAAGGACGTATGGAGTGCCACTGAGGTTACTTTTGATTCACCTATATCCTTTTTTACGTTATCAAAACTTAGTAACCGTTTCGTTTTTTGTAGATTATCTCCGCTCTGCATAGAAGGTTCCCTAAGACTTTTACGCCGGCTCTTATTGCTCTTTTTGTGGGCATATTAGCAACTTCTCCGCGCTCTGCGCTGAACGCACTAGCTCCTGAACAACGCGAGAAAGAAGAGTCCGCGCGCATCACCCGCCAACGTCCTGTTCTCCGTGTTTGTGCCGAACTTGCAATGGTTGGCATTATCAAAGATGCGCCGAACCGTAGCGGGGGAGAGTGGATAATGAAAACCTTGAAAGAGCTGGTATGTCTGACAATTGATCCAGTTTGATGGGTTCTGTGTTGACGCAATGCCACCGTGTCTTTTTTTGCAATTTTAGTTATCAAACGACTCTAACTTGTTTTCATTGCCTCTCTTGACAACGTTCTTAAAATATTTCTCGAGACCGTTTTTAGGCATTACTCCGCCCACCGGTTCCAACAAGCAAATATCTTCTTCGGCTGAACCTGGCACGCTATCCTCTGCGGAGCAGGAAAAATCTACCCAATTGCCATCACAGCCACCGGTTTTCAATGAGGCAGAGGAACTTGTCGAAAAGGATATCCGAGACAGATTCAAGCGAATGTGTGAAGGGTACTTTGAAAGCGTTTCTAAGAAACTTGTTACGGAACATAATGTTGGCGCATCTTCATAAAATCTATCCCCCTTGAAAATCAACGCTCACCTTTTCATTTTTCTGTCAGCGCCTTCAAGAGCAAGATCGACGTAACCACGAGGCATATATCCGCTCAGGCGAAATCTTTGAAGACCGACAGCAAGCATACGAGAAGATGACCAAAAATTATGAAAAGCTTTTAACTGGATGTCAAACGTTAGTCATTCGAGCATTTCGTCCTTCCCAGATGTCTACACAGTTTGCAGTCTATCGGAATCGCTTTATCTTCAAATGCCTACTCTTCCTGTTGCCTCCCACAAGAACGAGTCCGTCTTGATGCTTTCGACTGGTACAGGCCTAAATCAAGAGGAAGAAACTGTTTTCCCTACTACTAGTAAATGGCCAGATGAAGAGGAGCGCAAGTTTTTCGAGGATATTCCAGATTTGCGCGATTGTGTACCTAAAGGTGTTCTCACTTCTGATACGAGTGATAAGGCTGGTGTGCCTGTGACAGTCGCTGCGGAATCTGGCAAACCCGAACAACTTTCCAAAGACGCTGAGGATGCGGAGATTCGACAGTTAAGGAGAGAGCTAGAAAGCTTATCGTCAGTTAATAAAGCTGAGACAGCGTCCAATGGATCTGTTGACGGATTCGAGGACGAGTAAGTGTCGGGTTTCGTTTTGAACAAGTCTCTTCATCTAAAGATCTTGCTCTATTTGCTGCAGCATGCCGACTCCTACCGCTTCGCGTGGTGGATCACCATCACCGCCTGGTACGCCTACGCTGGCGGCCGCTCCCGGGCCCTCACAGCTTCTCACCGCACTCCTCACGCGTCTTCCGGATGCTACCAATCGCAGTTTGATCGATCAAGCAGCTATAGATTTCGCATTCTTAAACTCAAAGGCAGCAAGAAAACGCCTCGTCAAAGTAAATCCGAAGTCTCTTTTTTTCTTGAAGAAATGGAGGCGCTAAATAGCAACGTTGCTTTTCATTAGTTTTTGGGACAGACACCGAAAAATCGTATCGATTTGCTCCCGTATTATGGTCGTCTGGTGGCTATTCTTTCCAAGTACATGCCTGATATTGGTACTGAGTTGGTGGCTATTGTGAGTATACACAAGGTCCTACTTTCTGAACATCACTGATTAGAATCCAGCTTGACGAGGAGTTCCGTTACTTGCAAAGGAAGAAGAATGTCATTGCCGAGCTTGCGGAAACAAGACTTAGGGTATTATCTCTCGTTTTCAACGTATTCTGCTCATCTGAACGGCCTTTCTCTGTCTAGAATATTACTTTTATATCTGTCCTTACGAAATTCCGCATTGTTCCGTCTCACCTTATTTTGCATATGTTCAAAGTATGCCTGGACAACTTCACTGGTGTCAATATAGACAATCTTGCTATGTTACTGGAAGGGTGTGGTCGTTTCCTACTTCGAAGTGAGGATACCGGTCCCCGATTTAAGGCCATGGTAAGGAGCGTTATTTCGGTTCGGATTTTGACTAAGTTTTGTATTGTAGGTTGATTTGATGCGTCGCAAACAAAGCATGCAACATCTAGATCAGAGGCAGCAGTTGATGCTTGAGAATGCGTACTATCAGGTGGAGTCTAATTTTGGCTATTCCCTGGTCGTTTGCTGATGGTTTGTTTAGTCCAACCCTCCTGAGCGCTCGCCTCGTCAAGTCAAAGAATACTCAACTATGGTCCTGTTTATCCGTCATTTGATCTATGATATCCTTTCTAAGAAGACTATCGACAAAGTATTGAGGCTGTTGCGGAAATTGGACTGGGAAGACGGAGAGGTATGTTTGTCAAGCTTCACCTAAACCAAGTATTTACGATATTCGAGGTCTCCAAAACCCTATATAATGTTTTCACCAAGCCATGGAAAATCAAATACAGCAACATCAGTTTGTTAGCTATGCTAACTTACGATTTGCAAAGATACCATCCCGCGTTTTCTATCGCTACAGTTGATCGAGTTCTTGAAGACATCAGACTTGGGCTTGAACAGAATGTTTACAAGGCTAATCAGCGCAGACTATCGTCGATCAAATATCTAGGAGAGTTGTATATCTATCGTTTAATTGGTTCCGGGATAATTTTCGATACCCTTTGGTCTTTGGTGACTTTTGGTCATCGTAAGTAGTACTGCTGTATTACTCCACGCCTCCGAATTTCTGATATAGGTTTTTGTAGCGGAAGGTCGTCCATTACCAGGGCACCATTGTCCTATTGATGCTCCAGATGATTATTTCCGAGTTCGCTTAATTTGCACTTTGCTGGATACCGTTGGGATGTGTTTCGACCGGGGCAGTCAGAAAAAGAAACTTGATAATTTTTTGACTTTCTTCCAAGTACGTTCCACCTCTTTTTTCCCCCAAAAGTGTTATGGGCTAAATTTTCTGCGTAGATGTATACGCTATGTAAAGAACCTCTACCCATGGATACTGAGTTCATGCTATCGGATTCCCTTGAGGTTAGACCTCTCCTAATCATTGATAATCAATCGCTGATAATCGTAACTCCTTCTAATCAAGGCTGTGCGCCCACAACTCCTGAGATACAAAACATATGAAGAAGCGGCTTCTGCCGTGGATGAAATGTTCAATTCAGTATTTGCTCATGGTGCCTCAGGTAACCTTGTGACCCCTATTTCCAATTAATTTCAAGTCTAATGCGTTTCCTAGGAGATGATGGTGACGAGAGCGATAATGAAAGTGGCGATGAAGAAGTCGATCGCCCTGAAGAAGAGGAGGAAGAAGATGGGAGCTCAGTTCAGGAAGAATCTGTAAGTCATCAAATTTCTATGAATTGTCTGACGTGCTTGATTCTGATTAATGAGCTAGGACGAAGATCGACCCCCTTCACCAGAAGAAGTAGTAGTGTTTTCCGCACAACATGAAAACCTTGGACCTTCTGAGTCAGAGGAGGCTGATTTTGCGAAGGAGCTCGCGAAGATGGTGTCTGACTCTGGCGACACTAGGAAAGTGGACAAACGCACTGCGCTTGCACTGTGGGATACGTCTACAACACTTCCTGGAGGACTGAAGAAGAAACGCGTGGACGACGCCGATAATGCCGAGTCGGAAAAGGAAGGCATTATGAAATTTACTTTTATGGCCAAGAAGGGAAATAAAGTTCAGGTATGCAGATTTAGCCTCGATTTACAGATTTTTGCTAAGTTCCTCCTTTCCTCCTTTTCCATCACAGACTAAGTTTCTTCCTGTGCCGACTACAACACCACTTGCGGTTCATACCCGGGAGGCGCAGCGCCTAGATCTAGCCGAGCAACAGCATTTGAAACAGTTCGTGCTCGATTACGAACAGCGAGAAGAGATCGAGGAATTCAAATGTATGTCATCGAGCTGTTCTGACGCGTAAGATTTGGCTGTTGATTAGTTATCCATAGCTCTGGAGCGCACAAAGGGTATACGAGTGCGGTATGCCACTTGAAATACGATTGGGAAACAATGATGAACAATAATGGTTGTGCCAAAAGAAAATTCTTTGGCACATTGACTCGATATTTTGTGGGCACCGGATTTTGCCTGTCTTTCTTCTTGCCTTCCTTTGGGCTTTTTTCTCCCCATTGGTGAGGGATATCGGACTAAACAAGTAGCGCCGCTCTGCTCTGTGTCGGACTAGCTGTTTCTCTCAGCAGCTCTCTTCTAATATCCGGGCCACTATTGATTGTTGTGGTGAATGATTGGGTCGGGTGTTAATATCCAGGCGAAATCACCTCGTGGCCTGGATCGGAGGATTACCTCCAATTGGGAACCCTCAAGAGAGTTATGCTGTCACAGCTTTTTGAAATAGACAGATTGACGTGCGAAGTGATATACTTTTTTTTCTCTATAAAAAACCAAATTTCGGAAAAGAAATCGACCTTGAGAAAAAATTGTTCGAGATCCAATTCGGAATCTCTTGTTTTGCTCTTGTTCTGGAATTTGATGTCGTCATACGCCCAGAGCGCGCCACTAGGATTGGCGCCCCCCACTGACGAGGTACAAGACTTGTGACGCAGTCACAACCTTGCTTTTTGTTTTGTGATTAACAATTCTGCGCACTTTGTTTCTCTTTAATTACTTCCTCCCTCTTTCATGGTTTTCGACAAGAATTTAAGCATTGATATCCAGCCTGCCGGTATGCATTTCCTCTCCTTTTTTCGAAGCCATGATACTAACTAGGCGTAGAATCCAACAGTACGCCAGGTAATAATGAATCGGGCTCAGTGCCATCGCGCCTCAGCTCCATTTTGTACGTTGGGATTGAATGCTGCGCAATTTCGTGGCGAAACGTGTTGTATTTAACTGGGAATAATTTACAGAACGCGGAAGCGAGGTGATTCGCAATCGAGCACAAATCCACGTCTTTCGCAAGTTGTCTCTACCCCAACATTCACTGATTCACCGAATGCTCGCTCAAGGACCGTGACAACGGCGGATGGTCCTAATACCTATGGCGTGAGTCTGAAAATCTCTCCTATTGCATTGTGAATGAAGTGTTATCGCCGCCTTTGGAAAATATAGGCCTTGAATCAACATCCGTCTGAGTCCGATTTTTATGCTATTGGCGTTTCTGAAGATAGAGGCAGTAGACGGACAATGGAAGACGCTTATGGATTTGTTGCCAATTTTGCTAATGTTCAAGGACAAGGTTATTGGGCTATTTTTGACGGTCATGCTGGAAAACATGCTGCCGAATGGTGTGGCTCGCATTTTCATGAAGTAAGACGAGGAGTGGCAATTAGCCCCTATTTTACGCTGAATTTTTTTTACAGTATCTACTGGACGCTCTGCGCTTGCAAAACACAACACCAATTCCAGAAGTCTTAAATACTACTTTTCATGCTGTGGACTCTTATCTTTCCAAGTTAGCCGAAGACGGCCAAACACACTCTGGCTGTACAGTCGTGACGGCATTTCTTCGCATAGAAGATAATCAGGGCGGTCAGGGCTTCTTTAACAATTATATTGAATCTTCTATTCAGTCTCAAGACTCTTCGCCTGCGAATGGTACTAATGCCGAGTCTGAGAAGCGGTTGAACCGAATACGTGAAACTATACAAACCCTGGGTGGATTCTCGCGATCTCAGTCTAACAATATCGTCACAGTTGTTCCTCCGCAGGTGATTGACATTGCGCAAAAAGAAAAAGGATCTTTGAGGCGTGTCTTGTATACTGCTAATGTCGGCGATGCTCGGGCGGTGTTATGCCGAGGGGGGAAAGCAGTAAGATTGACTTATGATCATAAAGGAAGTGACAAGCAGGAAGCAAAAAGAATCATGGATGCTGGAGGGTTCGTGATGAATAACCGAGTTAACGGCGTTCTGGCTGTCACGAGAGCTTTGGGAGACTCGTCAATGAAAGAGTTTGTTGTTGGCTCGCCATACACCACCGAGACAGAGTTGAGCCCTGAAGACGAGTTCTTAGTCATTGCGTGTGATGGTGTATGTGAAGTTTTCGTCTCATGACCTTCCTTGTGCTGACTGGTCGTGTCATAGCTTTGGGACGTTGCGGACGACCAAAAAGTCGTTGATTTAGTACGGGATATCGATGACCCGCAAGAAATGTCTAGCACGCTTCTTCGGTATGCGTTAGATCATTTCACGACAGACAACGTTACCACGCTTGTTGTACGATTCAAACACTGATTACAAAACTTATTGCACTTTCCGGTCATTACAATATCCCACCAGTGCTGCTCATCCATCCCTTATTTCTTTTCCCTTTTCGCCTCTTCATTTTCGATGTATTATAACACTATTTATCGCCGATTCATATTCACAATTCTTTCCTGTTTGGTCTTCCAAAATGAAGGATTTCTTAGCCAACATAGCTGTACTTTATCATTTCTTGTAGCTTACATTTGTAAGAAATGTAGTCTTTTTTACGGCAAAAAGGAATGGGAAGTGAATGACTTGTTCTAAGATTGAAACCCTGATACAGGTTATTTGTCATTGGATTCGCAGGTGCATAGCGTTAATTCCGTCTTCTACTGCAGACGGAGGTGGAGGATAGTCTTTCAAAGGTTCACTAGCCAGCGATGATATTAACATTGAAAGAAAGAAAACGTAATCTACTCACGTTCTAATATCCCACACATCTTCGCTGCTTTTTGTCAGCCGTCGATGTGCCCACCATTCTGCTCGCCTTTTCAGCCATTCCATGCGTTTCTGCTCAGCCGACAAACCCTTCAAGCTCATGCAGAATTTGACATCTTCTCCTTTTCTGCTGCATGACGCCATTTCACCATAACGATAGAGCGAACGCATCTGCGAACCTAGAACTGGCAATGAACAAGAAGACTCAGAGTTATTATCCACAATTCCGAATTGGTGGTATATACCATTGCAGCGTAAAAACTCGTCAAATAAGGAAAGGCATCCTGGAATATCGTTTGGTGTGGGATGGAAAGCCGATAAATAGGCTAGCTCTTGTTTCACGGCGGTATCATAGTCGACTGGCATACTGAGAAATGCCAGCAGTGACGAGGACTTTGGAATTTCGGACTGATGTGAGAGACGTACTCGGTATCATGTTGATATGTAATGGAGAATACTTGTCGCGGGCGTTTGGTTTAGGGGTATAACATTCGTTTCGCAGTCCTGTGACTACGAAAGGTCCTGGGTTCGATTCCCAGAACGTCCACTTTTTGCTATTTTGTACCTCCTATATTTATTTTAAAAACCGCTAATCTCGTTTTTCCCCATCTTCTTGCGCGTAACACACGATAAATCTCAAGTATTTTACGTGTCTTCGCGGTGCTCCGTTCTCTTTGTATATGTTTGTTTTTGCTAATTTACGGCAGCTTCCCACGTGCTAATTTCCCGCCATTTTGTTTGTTTCAAAAGTCTGTATCAGCATTTTTTCGCGATTGGCCCTATCCCATAACTACACCATTCAAGACTGAGTCGAAGCCTTTACACGCTCCGCTCGGCCAAAATTCCATTGAAATCATTCGTATCGAAGGCAATATTCACGAGTAATCAAGCATCATAATATGCAGTCCTCCCAGGATGGTAGTCAGATGGACATTATGAGTTTGTTGCACAATACCATTGCTGCAATAGGGACTCGTTTTGATCGCACAATCGCGACGTCGCATGCCAAGTTACTTCAGCGCATGGCCGAGCAAGACACAATTATACTAAAACAGCAAGAAATGGTCCAAGCCATGTCGGAAAAGATCTCCAATCTCCAACCTCCTTCATCTCCGAACTCGCGTCCGTCTCCACACGCCCCTACAGCAAACATAGATTCTTTTCGCAATCTTTATATGGAAATGCGACACTTTCGGGACATTGTTGGGGAGGGCTTCAAAAGCTTGGAATCGAGCACAAGGACGGGTTTCGAAGAACTTCGCGATGCAATTAACACACGTTTCAACACCATTGAAGGCCAACTGAAGGATTTGCGATCTAAGAACGTTCACGTGCGAGGTATATTGCGCGTTCTTTCCCTAAAAAACACGTAATAAAAAACCATCTTAGACTCGCTCCTATCGCGTCACCCTCTACATTACCAGCCATCTACCAGTCCTGCGACGGTGATCACTCAGCGTTGGCAAAATCCTGCCAATAGCACCCTTGGTATGTGACTAAGTGTGGTTTTCAGTACAACATTCCTAACCGTTTATGCTAGAAGGTAAACTTATTTTAGTTTGTCTCAGCCAAATCCGGCTAAGATCCACCTCTAGACTTGCAGGACGAGTACGAACATCACGATTATGACGAAACATTGGTGTGCGTTAATCCTCTGGATACAGTCAAGAACCAAAGACCGCCACCCAGAACTGATTACTCAACCCCATATGAGTCTAGCACCCAATTGAATTCTACTAGATCTCTGCCTGCAAGAAATGAATCTACAAGCGTTGCTGCCATTTCGTTGGGCACAAGTCCCGAGCTAATCACCGCCCGTTCTTCCTATAATCCTGCAGATTCTCCTCTGACAACCATCTCAGAGCTGGAAGACCACCAAGACCATCGCTACCGTAATGGTGCCGCCAACGCATCCTCATCTTCAACGTCATCTCCGAAAAAACGTAAACGACGACTACATGTTGTTGTACCGACAGATGCTATCGTCCAACCCTCAAGTTCAAAACCTCGCAAACAACGTCGTCTTGATGCTGAGGAGGATACTCCACAATCTTCTCGTACAGCCCGAACTTCAACAGGCCTCAATAAAAAGAAACGACCCCTATCTTCGGGTTCCAAAAATACTGACGACATTTGGCCGAAACAGGGTAAATCTACCAATACAAGCCATCAGGTAAGAATATATATTTTGATCCATTCATCGGTTTACTGATTCTAATTTAGTTCATACAATGTGACAGGTTTGTGTGAATAACTTGTCCGCGGGTTGAACTGACCAGCGATTAAGGTGTCAACACTGGTTCCATTGGGGCTGCGTTGGTATTGACGTAATGAATGCGCGCCGGATGTCTGGCACAGAATTCATGTGCCCACCTTGTACCGTCAACAAGTGAGTTGAGTAAAAATATTACCACCCGCCCGAAATTCATCTATCGAAAAAACCCTTTTCAGCGTTGAATGTATGCGAAATCTAACTTACATAGAACTGCCATATCTCTAATCTCACTCCAGGGAAGTCAAACCTAATAACGAAGTCCACTGCGGGGAGGGAGCATTGCTCTAGACCGAACTGCCCGAGGCAAGATTTGGCTCTAGAAGAATTTTTTATTGAGAAATTTGTTGGGCGATTCGATCGCGATATTAACGGTCCTACCCGTTACGCATGGCTGATAAAATGGGAGGGGTACGTTCCTCGTTTTATTTTCGGTGTCGGACGATCCAATCTAGTATGGCCGTAGGTACTCCATTGATCAGTGCGATTGGACCCCGGAAAATGAACTTGAGGCACCGGACGATTTTATTGAGAGGTTTGAGAAGGAAGCAAAAAGTGAAAACGCTTTTGCTAAAGGAGGCCCTTTGATTTTGCTGAAAGAGGCTATCAAAGCAGGATGGGATACACGAGTGCAATGAATACTGTTTCTCTTTGGTGGAGCTATTCAAAGCACTCCAAGACGGGCATCGGCGAAATAGTACCTTCCACTGAGAAAATATAAATTTTTGATTACACGTAGGTTGGTTGATTTTTTAACAGTGAGCGGTTGTATTTTGTTACCCTGCCGAGGAACAAATTAGGGTATCAAGTTCGGTGTTCGATGCGATGAAGAGCCTGAGATTGTTCCAGGGGAGGTTCTTCAAGGCAGCTCCGAGTCAGGTTGAATGGGACGCTTCGGTCCAGCCTGGTCCAGCAGATTTAAAGAATTGGATCCGTGATCAACATGAAGCCGAGCCTTCCGATTGAGCGATAATTAAATGAAATACTGTTTCAACTCACCAAAATATATATTCCTCGGGTGATACTTGTACTGCACATTCCTGATTCTTGATATCATGGAGTTCCGCAGTCGCACAAGGGTTTCTCTGCTAAGGATATTCAATTCTCATATTTCGGGGACAATATCCGACGATGCTTGGCTGCTTATCAATAATTACTTGGAAATAGGGCATGTAAAGCCGAAGAGGCCCTGCATATATATAAATACAAGAGAAGCGACCTATCTGGACTGCCCAAACTTCCTCTTTGCCTCTTTTCGATATTGTACTTCCACCTTTTAATTTCAATTTTCTTTAGTTTCCACCTTTTATTTTTACCATCATGGTTTCTTTATTGATTCTGTTCCTCTTTGCCACTACTGCTTTTTCCGCGTTCATCCCCCGTACTTCAATAATGAAGCGTGACGCCTTAGGAGATGAGATGGAAGTAGATAACGCTATTGTAAGTGGTATCAAGACATATTGTTTCTAGTCCTAAATTATGCCAGACCACCGCCAGAAGCTCTCTTCAAGCGTTGGACGTCAACGACCCAAACAGTGCCACTGTATGCCCATTGAGCTTTTTTTTTTATTTTCTAATTCTCACCTACGACATTTTTATATTGTGGTTGGTATAGGAATTTGTGGATGATATGGGGGATGTTGCTTCCACTACAATAAAGGTATGCGTTAAATCTCTTCCCTTATGATTCTCATAATCGAAATTTACTTTGGCATTTTTTCAGCTCGCTTCCGACTTTGAGGTGCTTTTCATTTTTGTCTTTCTTCCTCGAGTTTTCCGGGATTCTAATGCTCTCACAATGACATGTAAACAGGGCGGTTCTTCTTCTAGCGGTTTGGCCCAGGTTGAAGCAAACCCTCAGGTGTTCGCAGGGTTAGTTGATAACTTGGTGGGTTTGAGCCAAGATATAGTCAAAAAACAAAACGCCATTCGACAAAGTGGTTCAGCATGTCTCGTGGAGGAGAGCACGATGTCCACCATAAATTCTGTGATTGTATGTCTCGCTCTTTGAAGCAGCATGTCCCTCCTACTCAAATCTGATTAACTTAATAGATCGTGGGGAGCACTATAGTCAGTAATTCTGACGTATGCCTTTTTCCTCCCTATATATGCAAGTGTTGTGGCGCTGATTGTTATTAGAATGAGTTAGTTTCCGCTAGCAATCTCCAGGCGACTTTGGGGAATTTGACTGCAGCTGTTTTCGCTATTGGCTGCAAAAATTAGTTAACTTTGATTTGGATGAGGCGATATCAAAATTGGAGACCATAGTTTGCAATACTAAATTCGTGATCCTTTTGTATAGGTGTATTTATTTTATAAAATTTCATAAAGTTTAAATGTTAAATGAATGAACTTAAGCTCGTAATACTCTTAGTTTCCTGTAACGCTTCAAATCGTACGCCATAGCGGCTCGTTAGTTATGTAACGTTAAACGTTAAGTTTTAAATGGTCCCGTCCCGGTCATGTCACACATCGTCACGCATCATGGATCTTACGTAAGTCAACTTACCCTTTCTTCAATTTTTTCCAGGCTTGCTTCAAACTTCTCAAAAATGGTACGTGTTTCTTGAAATGTCAAGAAAGCTAAGAAGAAATGCACTGGGCTCTGAAATCAACTCATGATGCCATGCACTACAGCAGTTTTGCTGGCCGCCTAGAAACCGGTTAACTGAGCTTTGAACTTTTGTCTGCCTTTGTCATCTTCTTAAAGAAAAAACGCTTTTCACTCATCGAGTCATGTTTTCTACTTTTCTTTAGGCGATCGATGCTGAGACGAAGAACCTCGCCGACATCGATCAATTCTCTTCTGCTGTGGATGATATGACGAAGGGTGTATCAAGTGCTAGGGAACTTATTCGGAGTTGTCTAAACGAGTGAGTGGGGGGATTCGTTTTACGTTGCGAGAGAATATTTAACATCGTTATCAGCTATGATCTTGATACTCAAAATGGGATTTCGCTAATTTCGCTCAAACATAATATATTGCTCTCTTATGTTCATTCTCTCACACTGTTGTCCTCCTACCGTTTACTTGGACGCAGTCTGAGCGCCCGGACCAGGCCAGAGGAGCCGTTTACTGATCCAAAGCGGAAAGTGCGAGGATCTGATGCAGGGGACCTTGTTGATGTTCTCTTGGAAGATCGAATCATCCTTGAAAAACTGAAGCAACTCGAGTCCAAAATGCGCTATCAAATTCAAAAGCTTGTTCAATCAGGGCTTTCCGAGGAAACAGACGTTCTCAATGGTGAGAATGATAGTAATGTCATACAAGGAGTTGAGAATCTAAATTGTGCTTGCTTGTTATATAGATCCTCTTGTCTTTCGACCAAATCCTGAAAAACTGGCAGAGCAATCATCTGACGAAGAGTCATCTCCTGAAACAACAAAGGAGGACGGACAAAAGTTCTATCAGCCACCAAAACTAGCACCAATGCCTTATACCGAAGACAAGCCATCTCGATCAAAAAAGCGCGCACCGCTTCCTGCTGGCCTTGCTGGGCTACAGTTCCAAGATGGAACCAATCCTCATGCTGAATCAGCTTCCGGGCTGGGATCGATACCTTCTCTAGCTTCGGCTCGCGCGCGAGAGCTCGCTAGGATAACAGAATACGAAGAAGAAAACATGACCCGTCTCGTTATGACGAAAAAGGAAGCTCGGCGGCGAGCGAGAGATGAGGAAGATATTGCGTTGGGTGGTACCGGTGTTTCGAGAGGCCGTCACCGTGGCGATAACTTGGCCAGCGAGTTCAACAGCATATTACATTCCATCGATCAGAGAACGACAAGTCGAGGCGCGGGTGATGGTTATGAGGCTTTAAGAACTAAGGCACGGAAGAAGGACGCGTTTAGTAGGTCAAGGATGAGGGAGTTTGATGATGAAGATGGTGACGCGGGGGATCATCGTCCGACGAAGAAGGGCAGATTCCAGCTTGCCGTGAGATCATTATCTCGTAAAAAGAAGCGTAGTGGCAAATAATAGTGTCCATACGTTACGTACATTATTATTATTCACTGGATACATATTCGAGTGGCTCGCTCGGAGTTGTGACATGTGGTGACGAAACGCTGACGTCGTGTCGCGTATTCTCCTCATTTTATTCTCTTTCCAGTTCTTCGATGATTTCTCGTGCGACAATCCTAGGTTTAACGACTGCAGCAGTTGTGGGTGGCACACTATACTCCTACATAAACAACACCTATCTCGATACGTCTGATCCATTACTGGCACATTTACCACACCCACTCCACCACCAATCCATTTTCGCGCAGAAATCCAACATTTTCAACACTGTTTTTATAAAGAAAGCTTGGGGATGGACATCACTGGCGTTTTTAGCTCTTTGGCTAACAAGCCCACCTCAGCATAAAAGCCGCAATGCATTGGCCAAATGGATTATAGCCACGTGTATTTGGGGAAGTTTTGTTATGTGGTTTTTTGGACCGGGATTGTTCGACCGACTTTGGGTCGCTTCTGGTGGGGAATGCTTGGTTTTACTTCCCGATGGGCATGATCCTTCTGTTTTGAAGGTGCCCTTGGAGTATTGCATGTTGCAAAGCACGGTTTCTCCTCAAACACACCCAAACTTGTTCGCCTCCGCTGTAGGAGCCGACCGTATCGAACCACTGTGGAAAGCCCGGGCGCGAATATATCGAGGGCATGACGTTTCGGGGCATATTTTCCTCCTCACGCTATCGATACTTTTCCTACACGATCAGCTGCAGCCTGCCTGGAGAAATTTAGCCTCTGGAAGATTCAGTAACCCCCCTATTTATAAAGCGGTCGTGGCGCTTTCGACACTTTTAATGTCGTTATGGCTCTTCATGACTTTGACGACAAGTGTTTATTGGCATTCACCTTTGGAAAAACTCTCGGGATTAGGCACGTATCCTCCCTTCTATCTTGTTTCGGTTGGTAGCCTTACGCTTTTAGCAGTTATCGGACTCGGTGGATTCGCTATAACACAGCTGCCTTCTCGCTTGCAAAACAGTGAAGATTCTTCTCAAACATGGAAAGAAGATTAATTCTAGATATTATAATGCATAATAAGTCCGTATCATAATAGTCTCTTGTTGTTCTAGCTCAAATTATACTTAATGAATATAATGTAATACCCCCTGAATAAATAATATGACTTTTTTGCACCCCTGGTGCTCACACATCCAAATTTTTATGACAAACCATGTTGCTCTAGATCCTACGTAGCCTCGGTGATAATCCCTATTCGATCTGCACACGCAAGTCACGGCACTGCCGAAACGACGCGTATGGTATTCCAGAGTGAATACCGAACCGAACCGAACCGCACCGCACCGACGAGACGCGTCACCCACAAGGCTATTGCATCTTGATGGGTGTCAAAAAGTGAACATATAAAACGTTCTACGTCCTCCGAGTCGACCTCGACCACTTCTAAACATGCATCTCATTCTAACAGGAGCAACGGGCACAGTAGGCTCTGCCGTTCTCAAACATTGCCTGGCTGACCCTGCAGTCACCCGGCTGTCTATTCTTTCCAGAAGACCAGTCCCACAGGCTCAAGGTCATCCGAAAGCGAATGTGATCATTCATTCTGATTTTTCAACGTATCCTCGGGAGGTACTTGCACAGTTGGAAGGCGTGAAAGGGTGTATATGGGCTTTGGGAATCAGTCAATCTCAAGTCAACAAAGAGTGAGCTCCTTTTTCTTGCATCAGACCTTTTGAAGGGTCATTCTGATCTTGTATGTCATTAGTGAATATGTCAAAGTAAGGCATTTAATTATGAGCCTCTGTCGGATGACTTACACGTCCAATTTGAAAGATTACATACGACTTTCCTATCGCTGCAGCCACCGCTTTTGCTTCTCTGTCCCCATCTCTAAACTTTGTCTACGTCTCGGGAGAAGGGGTAAAAGTCACCATTCGTATCGTTGCTTGAATGTCTTCTCACACGTATCTTCTTAGGCAGATCAAACAGAAAAAACCTTCACACTCTTCGGCAAAATCAAAGGACGCGCTGAAAAGAAACTATTGTCTCTGCCGGACGAATCTCCTAGTTTCTCAAGTCTAAAAATCTACAATGTACGACCGGCGGCTGTCGATCCAGAAGGTCAAAACTTGAAAGGAGCACCGTCTACGGCTATGGAACGTTATGGAGGAGCCATCCTGCTTCCAGTACTCAGGACATTTATGAAGTCTTTTGTTATCGGTACCAATCCACTAGCGAAAGCTTTAACTCAGCTTGCTACGGGAGACGGTGAACCTATACCAGCTGGAAAAGGCGTAGAGAATGATGGCAGGTTACTGCGAAATGTAGCTCTACGAAGGTTGAGTGGTCTAGACCCTTGAGAGACTTGGGAGTTTGTTCTTTGTCTTGACGTCGAGGCTGTACTATACTATATGGGTTCCTTCCACCTTAATTAAAAAGATCACGCACGCTTCACAGTGTTCGAAAGCAATGCAGACACTAGATTTCACAAACACCTGACGTGAAGGACCGTTGCCTGTTGCCATTGGCGCATTACAAGTCTGTCAAGCTATTACTATCCCTACATGCTTGTTGCGATAATGGTAAACTGGACTATGGAGGTATTGAAAATCACACATAGGACGGTGAACTCACCCTTGACCGATAATAATCATAATGTCAGCCAATTGTCAGACTTTTCTGTGCAAGGTTCAAGGTTCACGGCGACGGTGAAACCACAGTCCACGAAAAGATGTTATCTAATAATGCCAAGTTGATTGATCAATTAAAACATACATGCATCTAAAACAAAAAAAAAAGAAGGAAAGACAAACTCGAGTCAGTTGTAAATGTAACTACGGTGATTGTATACACCTTCTAAAGTTGAATGTCAGGCGAGAGGCTTTATTCTGTGTTGTGAGCGTCGACCGATCCACCCCTCTGCTTCATGGCCCGCTCCGTTCTCTGCTTCATCCTCTGCTGTATGATAGGCAGTGTCTTGATCAGAATCTTGCGAGAAAGTGAGAAGTTGATGGAGCAATAATTAATAACGACTCAGGTGGTCTCACCGTCAGATACACTGTCTGAATCAGGTTGAATGGGACATATTAAAGGAAGACCTAAAATATGAGCGGCTTCATCGCTTTCTGGACCGATGCCCAACACAGCATGAGCATGCTGGATGAACTCGAAATGAACATCGTCTATATCAACCACACGGAGGGTTCGACGAGTTTGAACTTCGAATGAATTTGAATCTTCGAAACCGAGGGTGTTGATACCAGAACAATCTAGCCTCTCAGACCCCGAAGGATCAAAAGACCAGTATGTATCCAGTGTTTCATCGCGCACCGCTGGCTTCGAAATAAAGAAGTATAACTCTTTATACCCAGAGGTTTCAACTGAGCACCTGAGCCTAGAAGGAACCTGGATGTGCCACGAGAATCCTGTGACTGTGATAACCGTATGTTTGATGCACAATCACATAATAATGAAGTTAAACATACCAACACAAACCGTATTACAGTCGCGCATTCCATCGATTCTTGCACGTGAAAAGCCAATTTGACTGACATATGCATGGGACAATCGTTCCCAGGCAGCACGATCCGAATATAGAATATCGCATTCAACCACCACTGTCTGGAGATCATCGGTAGCCGAGATGCCTGCCGTATCTACAGGAACGCGCATCCTGATAACATTGAAGTAGTTGGTTGATGTTCAGTGCGGATAAAATGATAGGAAATGTGCTACACCTAAAATGTACACCACAATCTTCGACAGTCACTTTTGTCTGCGATATTTCTCCACGAACGAACCAGTCTAATAATGACGGTTCTCCGTATGGGAAAAAACCCAATATAGCTGCATCCGAAGCTTCAAGTGTATCGTCGTGCTTGTCAGCCGAGAGAACATAACCAGTGTAGACAGGATATGCTGGTGTGGAGACGTCCTTCCATATAAAGACACCTATGGCAGTATAGATATCACATAAGAAAGAGGGGTCTGAGGGAACATCCGAATTTTGGGACAAACGCAGCATGTTTGCCTTTTCCATGATTTTGATCGTCTCCTCTGGAGATCTAATGCCAATGCGCACCCTATGCCACGGACAAGCAGGGATGTCTTGAAGAATATTCGGCGACCATTCCTGATATTGAAGAATGAGTTCACGATAATAATTTTTTTCATACGCTTGAAGATGAGAAATATGAACTAACAAATATGACAAGCCCGCGTCCGTCTAGAACGTTCACGTAACAAGAGACAAGGTATCCATCCTCACGGTCTTTGAAACAGATAAAATTGCAAGAGAATTGCAGATCCCGCCAAGCTAAAATGGCATGGTGAGATACACTGGCTTCCAAGTATTGTAACCCTTCCTGTAAATACAAGGGCGAAAGGTGAGATACGAAGAAATGGGATCATAAAGGTCGGTTCAAGCTCACATAAAAAGACATATCCTGAGATGTATTTGAAGAAGAACTTTCATCAAATATTGTAGCGACTCACTGCACAGTATCTACCCATGTACTGACCCAATGCATCGCTAAATCTTGGATCGAATTGATTAAATGGAATACACCACGCTATATACGCAAACGGTAAGTTTCATTTTCATTTCGCGAAATAACAATAACGAACGACTGTAAAATACGAGGCCAGGGCTTTCTTTCGACGTGATAAAGCCGTATAGTTGCATCACGCTTGGATGACTTGCACGAAGAATGAGCTACCATTTTGTAAATATTTCATAAGAGAAGAGTGTATTACCGATATCGCGAATACCACTTCTTTTCTGCTTTGAATTTCTGTTGAAATAATAAGACTTTAGCGGAAGTGTAGCAGTATTTTGTCCTACGCACAGAAATAGCATCCCGACCTTTGTAGACACGGACCAACCGTGTCTGACTCTCTTGTTTCCATCGGACTTCCCAATGTTCAACTTGTCCATTCAAGCTATGCTTGAGCACGTTTAGGTCACCCAGTCTAATTTTTTCGAACTAACCACCTTCAGAAGATTTCAGGACGCGAACGAGCAAACCGACTGACATCAGAGTCCGTGTCATCTGTATTGCTGGCTATTTGGAGACGTATGACCCCTCTGAGCTAGATATGGGACCGGAATGAAACCAAGGTCTACGTCAAATATATTCGTGCGCACCACGAGATTGTTCCGAAACTCTTCTATCCGACTTTGATGTCGTGCTAATAATTCCTTTTCACGGTCAGCTGCGAAATATTTCCCAAGGAACTTCGATTTATACGGTTTATTGAATGATTGGAGATCTTTTACGATGTGTTTTAAGTATCTGCTTAAATGAATTTAGACTGGTAAGTATCTTAAATGAGCAACTGCATACCGGCAAAAGTTTTTACAATCTTTCTTGAATAAGTCGGACGCGGTTCCATGATCCTTTGTATCATGGAGTATTTGAAGAATGGTTGTGACATTGACTGTCAGAGTCTTATAACCATCTTGGTTTTGTTGCATTTGCTTATTTTCTGTCAGCACTTACGAGTCGAGATATCCATATTCAATGGCTGACTCACTTGGATAGGCTTTAGCAGAATCTTGACTAGCTCGGCTGCACCCCTTAGATATGGGAATGGTAGGAGACTCCCCACAGCACTAGCCAATTCAGCGACTCGGAGGGCATTAGATATCCAGTCAGCTTCTTTTTGAATAACTGATACCGTGGCTGTTGAAGCTGATGCGCTGTGTTCCTTTGGAGGGGTGGGAGACTTTGAATGTTGAAAAACCATAGCTGAAAATTGATTGCGTGCATAGGATAAACTGTTTTGTGTCGATATTTATGTATCAAATGTGCGCTTGTCCTATGCCTGTTAAGGGAGAAACTTTATGCTTCCTGTACTCCAGTAAAGGCTGATCAGATACTCCATCAAATTCGTGTGTACCCAGGTATGCCGTCAAACAGCGTCAAACTCAATCAAACGGTCAAAGACTTCTTCGATGTGGCTGTGAACAACGTAAGTACGAAACAAAGATGCGAACGAAATTTGGTAGAGACCTCGAGTGATGTTTATTCTATAGCACATCCGTAAGAGCAGGCATAAATGGACCATTAGCAATTAGTCTACACTCCGAACGTACCGCCATATTCAAGTTCGAAGCTCGGAGGACAGCTCGGAGGCGCCGGAAAAAAAAAACAGCAAGATCGTCACGGACGCCACTGAAAATCCATCTTACACTTGAGAAGAGGATCGTCGAAGAAGCATGATGGATTATCATTTTGGCACGAAGCCTCAAATTGACAATTGAAAAGCTGAGATCAATATAACCTTCTTTATCTGTCGTAAGTCTTGAATTTCCCTCTTTAGTTCCTACTTCCCCACTGATTTTCAATTATACTTATGCTGGTTCCCTTTCAGCCCCCGTTAACGTTCTCACCTGCCTCGCGCGCATCACGACGTCCTCGCGTTTTTGGAGTCATCAGTCCTATTCGTCATTCTTATCATTCAATCCAATCCTCGACATCATAGCGCTCAAGCATGGTGCATGAGGCACCAGGCTAAATTTGCCAATTCTCAACGTGCAAAGTAGCAACCGCTGAAACCCTGAATATTTGAATAATAGGTTTCAGCAGATTCCTCACTAGCTCTGCTACACTCTTCAGATATGGGAATGGCACGATGTGTGTGTCGTCCACCTACATATGTCAACTAATGGGACAGACGTATCCCCAAGTTATTCGCTCAATGATCGCTTTCAGATTGTACTTTACAGACACAGCATGATTCATATATTAGCGGGCTATATGGTGGTTTCACTTTTGAACTGAGCCAATAAAAATACTCTCAGCATACATCATCATCCCGACTTCTCGAATTCCGTAATTTGTTCTTCCAGCCATTGTTTTAATTGGTCTTGTACCTCTACATTACTCGCCCTCGGATCCGCTCTTCCAAATCGCGCCCATGGTTGGAAGAACTTCAATAATGAAATAAAAAAAATAATCCAAAACTATTTTGAGCTCTCGAAGCCAAAAACACTAACCTTGCCATTGATATCGTTAGCAGGAACAACGGTTGCTGCAAAAAGCGTGGTGTATGCGCCGTAACTAAAAACGTATCTCAGTATTTATTTATGATTCGATACTCAACGGAATATATGCCTTACGCTGGAGAATAAAGTACCGTATTCATCATCGCTCGGGAAATGGGCGGAAGGTGTCTACACCGAGATTGGTAAATAATTACTCGCTCAATCGATTCTCGAAAGAACGCACCGTTGAAGGTTAGTTTTGGTACCCCCCGGATTCATAGAACACGAAACGATCTTATCACCATAATGCCGAGCAAAAAAATATGTCATTAACACCGTACCCTTTGCAAGAAAAAAATATCATTTCTCTAAATTTCTGGAGTAAGAAAGGTAATCGACGAACCATCTTACTGATACCATATAGCTTCCAATCTTTAAATATCCCAAGTTTTTTAATAGCTTTATCCCTCTCTTCCCCGCCTTTCAAGACCTGCCAGTCAATTCCTATTTTTCCTGGTGGGAATATATGTCCCGAAGAAGATAAATTAATGACTCGAGCTTTTTCTTTGTGATATATTGTTGAACGTTCTAAAGCTGGCATCAGGAGCATCTATGTACCATTGTCTTTGAGCTTTCAGAAGAAGCTGATCTTGAGCGAGAACTTACGGTGAAGTAATAGTGCCCCAGAACGTTAGTTCCTATAAACAAAACGAATTAATGGACAATTTTTTGCTTAGGAGATAATATAACGTACCGAATTCTGAAAAGGCAATGATACTTTTAGGAGTGATAATTCTAGGTCAAAACATTGATACTTACGAAGGTCGTATCCCTGCTTAGTGAGTAAATCGAACGGCGGGAGCATAACAGCCCTAACATATCCCTCCACTGTCAATCAAACTTTCTCAAAATCGCAGAGAGAGTTCGTTACTTACGCATTATTAATCAACACATCGACACTATCCTCTTTACTCAGCACAACCGCCGACGCTCTTTTCACGCTCTCCAAATCGCTCAAATCGAGCTCTAAAACAACCCCTTCTCCAAACGTGGTATTAAACGTCCCGGTCCATTCGTCTCTTAATTCTTTACGGATAGTGTCCACCGCCTCTTTCGCCTTCTGTGTATCTCGACATGCGAAATACACTTTTGCATTCTTACGTATGAGTTCTTTTGCGGTTTGATATCCGATTCCAGAGTTCGCTCCTGTTATCACTACAACCTGTTTTTTCATGATAAGTCGACTCAATAAAGAAGATAAGAAGAAGGGATGAACGATGTTTTTTTCTTTCTTTTTTACCTTTTTTGTCAGGTCTGGAATATCTCTTTTAGGTTCGAACGTGGACCGTGGAGGTATTTGTTGAGAGATTTGCGAGTAAGGCGCAATGAGAGCGATTATGTTACCCATAGACTGTCGTTGAAACCGGGATTGCTGTTCTTCGCTGACCTTGGTTTATAAAGGTCATCAGAGATTGAAGGGGATATGTATATATATGGGTGTTTCTCCGGTCAGGATGACATTCAGTTTATGTGTACACTCGCGGACTTGTTAGCCCGAAGCTAGGCCAAACTTGAAATTGGGTTTGACTCTTTGGTGTTTTTCGTTCAATTTTCGTTGGCATATTCTTCGCTCTCAGAGGTTTTTTGGTTCCTTTGCACGAGGCACAGTGAGTACATAAAGTAGCAGAGTGCATGCTGAAGCAGAAATACCTTGTTCCAACTACTGATAGGGTTGTCCGCTGATGACCAATGCAATTACCGGTACCGTGCTTGTCGATCTTCGCATCCGGAGAAATTAGAACCGGTATGCTATGTATATAATGGACTTTACGTATAAGTGTATGATTATTATTGTACCGTTTTTGTAGCATCGCTCTTGATTATATACATGTGTGTGAAATATGGCTAACCAAGGAGGAAAAGCAGGAAAAAGGAGAGACACAGAGAAAGAAAGAAAAGAAAAAGGAAAACAAGGAATGTTTATACATAAATACCCACCCACATCCACCAGTGATTTTACACTACTGAAGAAGAGCGATTATGTCCATGTAAAAGAAAAAGAATACCACAAGAGGTGGGAGGTGTTTGGCGGTCTATGTAATGAGGGTGACCCGAAACAAAAGATGTAATATATACTCTCCAACACGAAAGAAAAATAAAAAAAAAACTACTATTGGGAATTCGAATTCGGACTTCGTGTCCTGGGTATACCGTACTCCAACGTCGTTTCACCATTCTCTCGAGGCCTAATTGACGTCGACAAAGGCGACGACGACGCTCCTCCTCCTCCAAATCCAGTCGCAATAGGACTCCATCCATCCTCCACACGCTCCTCCGCCCGAATTAAACTCGCAATACTCGCGGTGTGTTTATGCCCTCTTCTCGATGATCGATCTCGGTCCCCATGTTGTCCTAAGAACGGTACACCAGAATGCGGAGGATTGACAGGCGACCGGTACGCGATTTCTGGCGGTTCTTCTTCGTCTTGTGAATCCAGAGAAGACGTCGCGGAAAAAGCAGAGTTAGTCCGTCTCCGAGCTCGTGGAGGAGCTTCGAGATCGTATTGCTCGTATTTGCTTCGCACAGTGGTAGAACTCGATCCGTTTCCGTTATCCAATTCGGCGGGTAAAAAGAAGTAAAAGAAGGCGGTGGCGAGGCATGCACCGCCTACGACGTCGATGAGGTAGTGATGCGTGAGATACATAGTCGCCCAGTAGAGAATCCCGGTATAAGCCCACACGTAGGGAGTTAAAGCCGGGAAAAAATGAGACACGACGAGTGCTTCGATGGTTGCGCAGCCCGAATGCAAAGAAGGGAATGCACCAAACACGACAGGCGCGTTTGAAAAGGTGTTTGTGTACCCTTTGGAGTGGAAAAGTGCGTCGATTCGAGCTAGACCACCGGGCGAGCCAGGCATGGAGTAGTCAGCGGGTGTGAGCCCGTATATGAGCTCATACCATGGAGCGGAGCATGGGAAGAGAATTTGACACCATACGCCTGCGAGGTTCATGTATCCAAACACGCTTGCCCAGAATTTGAGAGCCGGTTTTGGTGAGAAGAGCCAGAGAAGAGCTGCGACGATGAAAGGTGCGATGAAATGGATGACGCCGTATGGTAGCCAAGCGATAATATCTAAGATGGGATGAGTGAAACGAGTTAGGATGTCTGAAATGTTCGCTCCGTATAAGACGGATTCTAGAGTGGGAAGAAGGGAAACCGAGATGGAGGGTCGATAGGCTGCAGGGATAAAACGAGATGTGTAATAGCAGAGAAGCCAGGCAAATATTGGGATGGCAGGTAAGAAGAATTGTGATGTGAATGGGATGAGTAAGGCAAGACCGTATAAAATCGGTAGGACAAGTTTAAGTGGGAAAGAGGGTTTTTGCATGATAATAAGCCAAAATGTGGCATGGAGGACATGGAGTGAGTAGTAGATTATTTCCTTCCATGTAAAGTGATGGTTTCTAAGCCGCGAAATGGTTAGAGAGGGAGAGAAGGATAGGTCTAGTGTAGAAATGGCATTAAGAAAGGCAGAGTAAAGAGCGTTTAGTGCCCGGATTGGTGAACGTGGTCGTATTCGAGACATCCTATGTATCATGCAAAAAAAATGGCATAACAAAAAAATCAAGAAATCAACGTGTTATCTGAATTCATTTTAAAACAATTGACAACTCACAGTTGCTATAAAAAGGGCTGAGGGGGTAGATGATGATAATTAATGCCTGACAAGGGACAAAGACAACGTAAACCAAAGTCTTTTCCCGCACGCAGTTCCCAAAACTGCGCAAAAGCAGTGCAAATCTATTTCGTTCAGAAAGAAAGAAAAAGAATAAGAGACCAAAAGGTTGCGTTTCAGTAATCGTGCTTATAATCAGATTTTTAGGCTGGGAAATATGCACTTACGGGCAAAGTCGTGAGCACACACACCGCGAACAAAAAAAGTTGGAAATGCCTTTCGTCACAGACTCGTCACCTCCCCCACAGTGTGCGGCTCCCCCGTCTCCACCGGCAGCTCCCACCAATAACCATCGTTGATACTCCGAGAAAGCGGCAGGGGGGGAATTTTAGGTTGATGTTTGCTTCGGAGAGCGCCGCGGCTCGAGGTCTTCTTTAGGCTATGATTGTTCCGTGAGTTCTTCCCAGACACACGACACTTTTTTATTTTAAAGTTGTTGAGGTGTGGAAGTTATATGGTATCAGACAATCTTTGACGAAAAGGTAATTGAACGACTCTAATAGATAAAATAAGCATACCGATCGTGCCATATTTTCAGATTTCTCGCTTTTCGGTATGGTGATTAGAGATGACAGACTGGTTATATTTAAATACTGGTACCTGCTCGAGAAGAAGTGATTTGAATTGAAGGTTTGACGAGGTGATCTTGCCGACTGATAGAGGGCTCGCCGCGGCATCGTGAGGATACTGTACCTGTCAACCGTCAACGTCTCGAGCTAACACCAGCTCGCAGCTCAAAATCGCATACATAAGGACACCTTGTCTGGGGTTATTTAATTTAGATGAAAAGTCTTGAAACCTGATATACCTTTATTGTACCAGCAAACCCAGTTAATTCTCTCAAGCCGAGTCCGAGTCGTTCACCGAAAGAAGAATCAAAGTAAGCAAAAATGCCTATCGGGGGAATTCTTGATATATCAACGTTCTCATTGCATATGATTTATAGCATCATGAGCTGTCTCTAATTATTCAAATATTCATTATTCCTATTCTTTACTTGTCTTCGGAACTCCATCATACGGCAGCCCGACGCAAAAAATGCCAAATGGTGACGAAAGACCGCCTTTTCTTCTTTGCAGAAAGACAATAAATAAGGGACGCAAACCACGTTTATGTGCATCTCAAAGCTGTGCTTGGGCTACTTTACCTGGTGTCCTAGCTATCCTAGCTGTGCATACTTGGGTCTTTGAAATCCCAATATTTCAATACTATTTGGCATGGCTGCAGCACCTGCTTTGTACGATCTAGTCGGCTTCGAGAGTGTGAAAGTGTTCGCTAGGGATTCTCCGTATGGCTACGTCTGCTTCGATACGATCTCGTAAGTGGATTTTCCTTTTCTAATCGTTGTTCGATGGAATGCAAATGTCTGATCTACCTTTTCTTTTCTAAGGCAAGAGCCAATATCGTGCCCATATCACAGTCCACTAGGCGATGTATTTCTTTTCATGATAATCGGTAAACATTCTCCAACGGAAAGAAAGAAAACAACACTAGCTTACCAAAGTTATGACAGGTTTACTCGGAAGCATCTTCATGCTCAGTCTCGCGTTCGGCTTGTGGGTTGAATTCGTAGAAATCACCCAGGGCATCCGTCACCGCCTTCGGGATCGGTACCAAGGGGACTATGAGCGTATATTGAATTCTGACACCGATTTGGAAAAGAATTCCGCTGTGGCGGAAGATCAGGAGGAGTGTTTGGTTAAGCCTGATCAGGCTGAATGAATATGCCAATCGGATTTCGAGTTTAAATTGAAAAAGGCAGTTTTACGTGCTAGTGACTGTATGTGTACATGTACTTCTTTCTTTGTAACTACGTCAATGTACGTGTACGAATACTAAATAGACATAAATACGTTTTATCGGTTCGAAAGACGCGTAATGGACTTCGAAAGATTGAAGTTTAATATCGGGCTTCCGCATGAGCATGGACGAGCTGCATAGTTTGAACAGCTGTACATTTATTACATATATTTTATTGAGACGGACTACCCGGATTTAAAACTATATATTATGTTTACGAAACAGTTGCCACGTAGTTTCTTCTTATGTTTAGATATAAAGAGTTGCTCCAGAACGATAAACCTAAGCTTTTGGTGACTACTGGAGCAAAAAATGTTCACCGTCCTCGCATATCTTATCTCGTTCCTGACCCTCATCATTCCGGCCTATGCTGGCACAATGATGTTGCATATAGATTGTCTAGTGGCGTGAGTTTTCAAAAGTGAGATCAGGAGCTATTTAAACCTTTTGACATGTGATGGGCAGAGATACTGGCAAACCTTGTCCTCGACTCAATGATTTCGAGTGGGTTGGCCTGGTCATTGGCGGTAGGTTTATCTAGGAAGGAAAGGATACGTTTTGATGGTTTTTTTTCTTATCCAGGTGGTTTGCCGATACTTGGAATCATTGTGTTCGTTGCGTTAGAAAAAATAGCTTCGATGACTAAGACGAAGCCGCACGAGTCTACAGCTACACTGTCCTTCTCGAGTCGTTTGTTTCGGTATCTAACCTTTGGAAACGGACCTGTAAATTAAATATACATAGTGATCGATGAAGTAAAAATCAACACGCACCTTTTTTTTTTGCAATGCAAGACCATTGAATAGCGAACAGACAGACCGGACAGGTGAAACTGATGAGGGTGTCCTACATGTAAACTGCGAAGAAGCAACCCCCTTTGAGCAATGTTGTAATCCGACGAATCACAAACGCTAACCTTGTTTTTGCTTTATTTTATCCAGAAGGATCAGCCTGCCATTATCTGTATTATGGAACACTTGTACCCCTGTGCAATGCTTATCTTCCGCATGCCAGTTAGCGTATATCATAAGGCAGCTGTCTTACGTTGAGATGTCTAGACAAAAGTATGCCTTTAATTCGATGCACCAGGCGGACGGCTAAGATCGTAGGTAATCCATTTCATCTGGTACGTCACCCGAAATCAGTATCGTCTTCTGAGGATAAAGGGATTCGCCATTCAGGCGAGAAGAACCAGAAAACAAGCCGGAGGTGCAGGCGGGAACCTGTTCTGTTCGGTCCCATATAGCCCGGGAAAAAGGGACAGAATGGTGGATGTCTGTGCCTGAGCCCAAAGGAAAAGGGGAGAGACCACATAGATGGACAGGTAAGGTACTACGTGCGATGGATAACCTCCAATGGTGGACATGACGAGAGGCCAGACCAGGAGCCAGTCGTGTTGATCGCCTTTGTCACTCGAGAAGATGGGAATCTTTGTCCAAAAAGAGATCAGAGGTTAATAAAACCCATTCATATCGATTTTCAATGTGCATCGCATAGCATTGGCGCATTAAAATAAGCTAAAGATCAACGTGGCATGATAGCACCGGGCGAGAACGTGAATGAAGGACACATTATATATGAACGGTATGAAGAGGATAGTAATCGGGATATCCGAGTGTTTGCTGCGCGTTGGTTAAGAGTTGTCCATATGTAAAATGCAAGGGTATCAATGAAGCAAGAAGTTCGGGTGTATTGGCGATTGGTGAGGAGAATTGAGAAATGCGGACCCGATGTGGACGAGGATAGACAGGATCCGTCAAAAGTCTGAAGGTTTATGTAACTCGGGCCCCTGTTCTCCCACCATCTCGATCGTGCTATTGATAACCGAATGGATGTACCCAGATGGCCAGGACACCTTCGACGTCGTAGCACAGGATACAATGGCTCCGACTTATAATTACTGCATTTTCTCTCACATTGTGACAAGGAGATGATAGATAGTTCCTGCGGGAAGATAAACACTGTCAACATGCGACGATCAAGTTTTTTGAAGTTGGACTCCAGAACGAGAACCAGTCGGAATGATGTCGGCAAGGAAGGCGACAAACCAGACTCATTCGAGCCCGTCAGCTTCCTGTATCAGAAATGATCACCCAGTTTTTAACACGCTTTTACCAAAAACTGATAAAATTAAAGAAAAACCTTGTCCTCACCGGAAGGAGACAAGCCAAATAGAATACTTTATTATTCCAACGTGCGCCATTACTCAAACGATCAGTTGTTTTGTTTTGAGTATATCAATTAGCTAATTACCCACGCTCAGGCTCCACCCAATGCATAAAAACCGTTCCTCCGAGTCTGTGATCCCTGTGACATACACACATACATCACCTTACCCCTCCCCTTCCTCCCCCTTCTTCGTCTCTTTCTCTCTCTCTCCCCACACAGCCAACAATGTCCTTCAACGGCGGTCTCATGCCGCGCTCTGACTCCTTCAACAGAACCCGTGGCAGCAGTCACATTGTACGTCGCCGTCTGGTTTATTAATTCATTCCGGCCAATGTATCCGTTGCTAACAACCGTCCTCTTTTCCCTTTTTCCTAGGATTTCAAAACTGCTACAACCGGCGTTGCCGCAAAAGCGATGAGAAACGAGCTCAGCAGACTCGTCTCGAGCGTACAAGATGCCAACGCGAGAAAGGTTCTTCATTTCCATCTGCGCTTCAAGCACCCAGCCAGCTGCGGATACTTATTGGCGTTTTTAGGCATTCGATACCGAAATGCAATCATTCTTCTTCCTTTTTACACGTTATCTCGCAGACCGTGCAAAGGGTCAAGACATGCAAGTCTTATTTCCCCGTTTTCTCCCTTCCTTTTCTCTAATCAGCTTATATGCAGTGAATGGGACCGAATTAAGGCACCTGCTAAAGAACAAATCATTCCTTATGACAATCTCACCGATACGACTCAAGCCGACAAGTCAATCCTCACCAAGCTAGCCGTCCTCAAGGTCAACGGTGGTTTGGGAACCTCAATGGGTACGCAATCGCGCCCTGTATAATAATCAACACCTTTGATCTAACTCGGACTCGGACAGGCATGACCGGTGCTAAATCTGCTCTCGAGGTCAAGAATGACATGACCTTCCTCGATCTCACCGTTCGTCAGATTGAGGTAATATGACAAAGTCCCATATTCTTATGTCTCCACTTTTGCTGACTCTACGCTAGCATCTCAACACTGAAAACCGAGTCGATGTTCCTCTTGTTCTCATGACATCTTTCAACACCCACGATGACACGCTCCGTATCATCAAAAAGTATGCGAACCAACAACTTCGCATCATTACTTTCAATCAGAGTCGCTATCCGCGAATTCTGAAAGAAACTCTTTTGCCTTGCCCTCAAACAGCAGACGATGACAAGAAGCACTGGTGCGTTACTAATTGAATGCCTTCGATAATACATTGCGTCTCATTGTGCTATTAGGTACCCCCCTGGCCACGGAGACGTTTTCAATGCTCTCATACAATCAGGGGTTCTTGATCAGCTTTTAGCAGACGGAAAAGAATATCTCTTCATATCCAACTCGGATAATCTTGGTGCTGTGTAAGTCTTTATCACGAGGCTTCTTTCTTTTGCTGATGATTGTACTCCTTCAGCGTTGACGAGCGTATCTTGAAATACATGGCCGAGAAACAGGCTGAATTTATTATGGAAGTCACCGACAAGACCAAAGCCGATGTAAAAGGTGGAACGCTCATTGACTATGACGGACAAGTCAGACTTTTGGAAATCGCTCAAGTCCCTTCGGACCACGTAGAGGACTTCAAGTCTATCCGTAAATTCAAGATCTTCAATACTAACAACATATGGATCAACTTGAGAGGTATGTACATACGACTACCGTGAAAAAAGAAACGAACTCAGATTATACAACAGCTCTTAAGCGAGTTATGGAGCAGGAAGGCATGGATCTTGAAATCATTATTAACCCCAAGACGAACGAGGATGGTCAGGCCGTCATTCAACTCGAGACCGCAGCTGGTGCCGCGATTAAGCACTTCAAGAACGCCGTTGGAATTAACGTTCCTCGAAGTCGGTTCTTACCTGTCAAGAGCTGCTCCGACCTTCTCCTCATCAAATCTGATATCTACTCGCTCGCCCATGGTACGCTTCAGCTCAACAAGAACAGAATCTTCGATTCTACTCCTGTCATCAAGCTTGGCGACCACTTCAAAAAGGTGCGTGAATCTTCCTCTTCCTTTTGCAGTCGAGCGTTGGGATGATAATCTTTTTGTATTATTATTAGATTGCTCAATTCCAGAAGCGGTTCAAGAGCATTCCGACCATTGTTGAATTGGATCATTTGACTGTTAGCGGTGACGTTTACTTTGGTCGGAACATCACGTTAAGGGGCACCGTCATCAGTATGTTTTTTCTGTTGTCTTTTGTTCAGCGCTTTTGCTCATTGCGAAAAAAAGTCGTTGCGAATGAAGGTCAACGAATAGATCTCCCTGATGGATGTATTTTGGAGAACAGTACGTTCCATCTTCGTATGTCGTCATACCCCAAAGGCTAACAACCCCGATTCTAGAATTGTTGACCGGCTGCATCCAAGCCATTGTATGTTCCTTTTTTTTCTTTTTTCAACAGAGCTGTTCGCTGATATAAAACGTTATAGGACATCTAAAAATGCTAATCTTCATACATCTCAATCTGATTCTATTCACGTCGCTTATCAGTCCTGTTTTAATTCCTTTGTCTTTCTCTTTCATTCTTGCATTTCATTCACGGACTCTCGTCTTTCGCAATCTACCTCTCCTTTTTTTTCCGAAAAAAAAATTCAGTCTTTATCTCTTTACCACAAAATCAAGTCTCAATTCATCCATTTACAATTTCCCATTTTTAGACGTAAAATTATGCTCGTTTTTTTTTTTCTTCGTTGCTGTTTCACTCTTTCCAACTCCAACCATCTGACATTCTGACATCTATAGTTCAGGTGTTCAGACGATAATCAAATCGACAAATCGATATAAACTTTCATTATTTTCTTTTCCCCCTCTTTTTCCTTGTAATGTTACAAATGATAGGTTCCGAATATAGAAATTTGACCTACTTCTAGTTACCATCTACCGACGATTTTCCGAGATAATCATTTTATGATGTTCTTTCTTTTCAGCATCAAGTTCCTGCCATACTGAGACATACCGCACTCCGGACTCGATCCGGATGTATGTATGACTACCATGTGTACATCATGATGTGAGAAGTGAATGACTGACGTATATGCTAAATATCGCACTTTGTTTCCCTGGCTGTGCAGGTTATTCACATCCAATCTTAACGCGGCTTTACATTCCTGATCTTCTTCTCTCATCTGCAACATTAGAATTATCAGAAATTTTATTAAGAAAAAGGTTGTAGATCGGGTATATAAGGAATGCTCGGTCCGGAGTTGTCGGGTGACGGGATATATGTATGCGTATACATAAATATGCAAGTATATGTACTAACATTACAATGCACGGATAAGAGACATAGGTGGGATAAAATGAAAGGAAAGACAAAATGAATGATGAGAGAAAAGATACTGTGTAGTACTGTGAGCGATGATGATCCTTGTCAGTCTCCAGTCAGTAAACTTCGCGGAAATTGCGGTCTTCGCACCTGGAAATGATTAAGATCGTGAAGATACAATGAGAGCTTCAGTGATCCTACTTACAGATTCCTTGAATCTCCTGTACCTCTCTTCCGACTCCTCCCAGCCAGATGCGACGTTGTATAACCTTGGGAGTTCGACCCAGACCCTTCTTTCTTCCGTGCATGTCTAACAGGCAAAGGCGGGCGTGTTTTCACATCAAACACTCTCTTTGGTAAAACTTTTTTGACAGTTCGTACAACGTCTGTATCGGCCGGTGGGCTTTGATGGATTTCGCGCAACACCATTGGAAGAGGGAACAAAATTTACTCCAGGCCCGCTGGCAACTTGCTAACTGACAACTATTCCAGGCTCGATCCTTAGCCTTTACGATATCGAATACACTTGGCAAATACTGTATGAGATGAATTGAACTCTCGACAGAATATACGACTTACTGTGGTAAACTGAAGCACGGAGGGGATCTTGATTCGTGCATCGAAGAGTGTCGTGAACCAGACGGCCGAGGGAAGGGAGAAGCTTCCGCGGGGAACTAGTAGTACTCCAAATTCGGTCTCATGAAGCCGGACGGCGAAGTTGTAGTATAAAACCGGCAGGAATATCTCGAGGCCGAGTCTCCGTGCGATCACCCCGAAATTCAATTCGGTATTCCAAGGCTAGCCTTGAACTGGTCATATCCGATAGGGATGACTCAATGACTTTTAATCTAGATATATTCCGTAAATAATGATCAGATCAATTTGGTGAAAAGATACACACTGGATGTTGGGATGCGGACATTAAACGGTACTAGTAAAAGAGCGTATCCGAGTCCTCAGTATGATGGAAGAACTATGTATGTATTCAGCTAACCTAATAAAACAGCGTACTGTGAAGAGATGAGAAATGAATGAAAAGGTATGAAAATATCTGATACTTACTTCTCAGTATGATGGAAGAACTGAGGAGAAGGTAATTCTACTGAAAGGCAGGTTTATATACGAAGTGACTAGTGACTAGTGATTGCAGCACCCTTGAATTCTGTAGAAAGAGACACGCATATTACTAATGCGAACGCTTCGACGTCACTCTCCTCAATTTTTAGTATATAAATAGTGTACTTTCAGTCGTGTTCATCTTCTCCTCAGTTATTTACCATGAGTACTGAGGAGTATCAGTAAGTACTCGTTGTTCTATTCAATTCATGTTTCCTTACTTTCTTTTGCAAGAGCAATTTGGCTCTCAGGTCTGTTTAATACACTTAGTTGTTTATCATTACTGAGGAGGCAATTTGACTCTTAGTCGTCCGTCTTATGTCCGTAGAACAACAAATACCTTGTCCGCACTTAGAAGATGGCGACCTCGTGATTTCGATTCCCGAAGAAACCGGGCAGTCATGCCGTTTCCGGCGCCTGCTCGCCTCTATCCTGCATCTCGAGAGACGGAGAACACCATTTCTCATTCGAGCTCAAAACGTACATGCGGTTCTTCGGTTGCGAGTGAGATGATGAATGAGGCCCATCGTGCGGATCCCAACTCAGGAAGATGTCTCATTACCCTTCAGAGCCTAGGCGTACAGGCATGCCACCTCGTACCAAGACGTTTGAGCTCACGGAAGGTTAGCTATCCTAATTTAATTTTTCTTGTCATCTCGCCTTTGTATTCATACTTTCTGTTTATCATATAGCACGAACTTTTAGAATGGTGGTGGGGTTTACCTCATAATGTTGGATTTTATTAGTTCGGACTATATGATGTGTTCAGTAGTTACATAATAGACTTGAGCTTTTGTCCTCCACCCATTTTGTGCTGTGTCGCACTATATCGTGTACCGTGTTGTATCGTGCTAACGTCAAATTTACGATCTACTATGTCTAAATTCTACCCTACATTCATCTTATAATCCAATACATAACACTCTTGATGTAAACGCTGTTGGAAATCTGGTTTTTTGTGGGTGTTTTCAATAGCTATCGTTCAATGTAGCTCACATCTGGTCATTAGTAAGGGCAGATTTACACTTTCTTTTTGATAACAGATATTGGATGCTTCTCCCAGATGTGGACATTATTGATCAAATGTATAATATTTATGACAACTTAGAGGAGTCCATTCCGGAATCTATAGCAAGTCCTACTCCTGATTTTATATCTTATTTCTTGGCTCATCAAGTCTTAGCACCGGATATACCCTCCAGATTCCAAGAAATTCAGATATCATCTTGTTCCAATTAAACCGATGAATGATGTGACAATCACACGCATCTCGGGTCAATCTCGATTTCCGTCATCTACACTCACACCCGAACCCATCGAATTAATGAACGATACACTCATTTCAGGTCAATCTGAACTACCATCGTCTACACCCACGCCCGAATTTGCTATTTACTCGTATCCATTCGCGGATCTTGGTCCTTTGACAAGCCACGTTCACCCCCACTATGTAATTTACAATGCAGGCGAAAAGATCAATTTCAACGCCGTGCCTAAGCTCAAACTTATCAAAGACTGCTTGCACTTGGAGACGACAGAAGACGCCAAGACATACGCTACCAAAATCAAGCATCTGTACCTTTGTTGGACTATTGAGCCTCGTTTTCAGACCTTTAAAGACTGGAGGAATCTTGATTCTGACAAGGGTTTCTGGTTTGCTTCCAACATTTCTGGCCACCGTTTTACTTCTGGCCATGAGTCACGCGTCACGACTTATCATCACCCGCCATGGTCGCGTCAACATTGTCCGCCATGGTTGCCTCTCTTCTGTATAAAACCATTTTCCAATGTCCACCCAATTTCACAAATCAAACTCATAACCCATGGTTTTCTCTTATTCAGAACCTGTAGAATGTCCGAGGTGGGTACTTCAGTTGTTTTTCTTGATAAATGAGTAACCGTCACAAGTGAATACATGGATGAATATCCCTGTAATTCATTTCCTTCCAAACTTTCGTGTACTTCTCTGAATCATGGAACAAGTCCAATTGGACGTCTCCCCACGGAGCTATTGGAAAAGATTGTATGGCTGTCAGCAGGAGAAGAACCAATGCCTCAGCCTCGTTATTGTATCCTGTCTCACGTCAGTCAGGCCTGGCGTCAAATAATCATCGGAAATCCAACCTTTTGGTCGTCAGTTGATTTGTCCTGGCCTCCTGAATTCCTTGGGATTACTCTGAGCCGCGCAGGATCGCTGTTAAAACTGTCCTTCCGATACACTGGACCTACTTCCACGCTCTTGCCAGACAGGGAGGTGTTCATTCACCGTATCCTCGCTCAGTACTCGCATCGAGTGGAAACACTAGTCATTAATCTCGAGTCATCCGTAGCCAAAAAATGCCCCAAAATTTCATTTTCTAACCTTCAAAAACTCATAATCACTGCTTATTCCTCCCACCATGGACTCGATTCTCAAATACCTTTTCTTGATATCGCTATGGGTTTACAGGTTTTGGATATCTCAAAATGCCGCGTTGACTTGCCTTGGGGTCAACTGTTCAATGTTTTGCGAGGAGTCAAGCAACTCAAAATTCGTTTCAACTCTCAAAGCGGATACACCAAATTCTTATTGAACACACCATCTTTGCCCAATCTGCAGGATCTGTCCGTTGAATCTCCCTGTGGGTTTGACCCGAACGCGCATCTGCTGCGTTCCCCTACGCAGGAATTCATATTACCCAGCTTGGAAACCTTACGCATTCATAGTTTCAACATGCCCACGCTAATGACGAGGTTACGTACCCCGGCTCTGCGACACTACGATGTGCGCACGCATGAATATGGAACCATCCATCTCCTTAGACATTATCTGCACCCGGCTTTCGAGGACTTCGATTATTCATCCATCCGGTCCTTGTATGTTGGGTTTCATGCATCGTGCTCTTCAATATGCATTTTGGGCTCGGAGCGACCATCACTATCCGACTTTTCTTCTAGTCGATCTTCTCATCCCCTTTCAAGTTCTAGTACCAATGCGGCTGGAAAAGGATTTCATATCCAGTTCTTTCACCCACTAACAGTTGGGGTGTTTCTTCCGAAATGCCTTGATATCTTACTTCCAAAATTGACCAACCTCGCTTTATTATCTTTGAAACATCACAATGCGTATGAAGTCAGCGAGGTTAAAACACTCGTGATGCTACAAATGCTGAAATACAAACCAAACCAATGCCCTAAATTGGAAACGATACACTGCCGTTTCCCAGACGGCCTACCTTTACGCGAAATTACGCGAAACTTCTGAAGAAAAGGATAGAACATGGGAATGGCAACTTGAAATACGTTTGTTTGGAAAACTATTCCGTTTATCAAGTCTTGGTGAAAGAAGCGGGAAAACTGGGTATTTCGGTCACGTTTTAGTATTTGTTAGTGTTTTTGAAGTTGGCTGTAATATATTTATTGGGAACTTTGAGGCTGATTGGCTCCAACAACAAAGAATTCACAGGAAGGACATATAAGGAACGCTCCGTTCTGGTAACCTTGCCATCCCAATGTGGACCGGAAGGCTATGGTAATTGTCATGTCGCCTTACTCCCCATCCTAACATTTATGTTGGCTCTCAGGGAGAGGATCCACTGCTGACAGAAACGAAGGAGATCAGATGCTTGGTAATCGAACAAAAGTCCGAGTCGCCGTGTAGTGGCTGTAGTTAGCACCGTGACTTGGGCTTGTTCCTTGCCGATTTATTCGTCTTCCAATCATCTATGTCCCTTCTATTATTATCGTCCTTTGTATTTTTCCTTATTCTTGAGTTCAATATGTGCTTCAATGGATTTGTCTCGATGAGTGAAAAATAGTAGGCATGTTGTTCAATCTTCTTTGTTCCACATTGGCGGTTTTCATACCTTTCCTTCGGATAGCATTAAACCACGAACTTGATTGTAGATAGCTACTAGCGATACTACTTAATTCCTTTTACAAGAATACCATTAGATTTTAAATTCGAACCCGGTCCAAGTGAATTGACCTGCTTACTACTGGAATCGGGCGGATGAAGAACGTAAGAGGCTCGTTTCTATGTAATTGCTATCTTATCGTCTCCCTGAAATCCTGAAATACTCCTAGGTCCAACTTGTAGCACCGAGTACGGGAATCATCGCCACTGCACGAATCTTTCGACTACCATGAACATTAGCGGTCTATTCTAACAACCTGGCTTCTTCCTCTCTTTGCCTACCTCGAGGCCCGGCTCAATATTCCCCAAGCTTCAATTCAACCCCCTTCAATGTGGTTCTTTTTTTCTTTTCTGGCCAATTAGCTGGAATGAGCTGAAGCGATTCTGTTTCATTGGTCAGGACTGTACGTCAAGGTCGCGCGACCGATTATTACTCTTGAAGAGCTGAACCCACACGACTAATACGACGTGCAGCCGTTGCGACTCGGACTTGGAGCTATGCTATGGAGATATTTCAGTCGTCCGGTGAATGGCGGTCACGTACGGCTCAAGCACAGGCCGGCGAACGTGCCAGCTGGCAGATCCGCCCGTCAAAACGAGTCTTCATCGCTACTCGACAGTACGTTTATCCGTTTCCCTTTAACGCACAAATATTGGCAATCGGTCCGCAATGTGTCAAACTAGGAAAATGCAATACCAGATGTGGCTCACTTCCCCCTTCCAACATTTCTGGCCACCGTTTTATCTCGGCCCCATGACTCATCATCATCCGCCCTGGTTGCGTTGATGTGTTCTTCAACGATTGTTGTCCCGAAGATTTTTGTGCGCGCTGTTTGACTGAGTTCATAGCGCCGCGACTAGGTACTTGCCGATCGCCGCAACGAATGAAGGATATTCATTTCATACGTATGATGACATGAGGCCGCTTGTTATCTTCCGTATAAAACCGTTTTCCAATGTCCGCCCAACTTCACAAATCACACTCATAACCCATGGTTCTCTCTCGTTCGAAGCCTGTAGAATGTCTGAAGTGAGTATAACTCAGCTGTTTTTCTTGATAAATGAGTAACCGCCAAAAGTGAATACATGGATGATTATCTCCATGGTTCAATTCCTTCCGAGTTTTCGTATACGTCTCCGCCTCATGGAACAAGTCCAATCGGTCGTCTCCCCACGGAGCTACTGGAGGAGATTATATGGCTGTCAGCAGAAGAAGAACCAATGCCTCAGCCTCGTTATTGTATTCTGTCTCGCGTCAGTCAGCCCTGGCGTCAGATAATCATCGGAAACCCAAGCTTTTGGTTGACAGTCGACTTGTCCTGGCCTCCTGAATTCCTTGGGATGATTTTGAGCCGCGCAGGATCGCTGTTAAAGCTGTCCTTCCGATACATCGGGCCTACTTCCACGCTCTTACCAGATAGGGAAGTGCTCATTAGCCATATTCTCGCTCAATACTCTCATCGAGTGGAAACATTGCTCATCAACCTTGAGTCACCCGTAGCCAAAAAGTGCTCCGAGGTATCATTTCCTAGCCTTAAAAATGCCATATTCGATGCCTATTCCTCCGACAGCGGACTCAACTCTCGAATACCTTTTCTCGACATTGCCGCGGATTTACAAGCTTTGGATATCTCGAAATGCCGCGTTGACTTGCCTTGGGATCAGCTGTTCAATGTTTTGCGAGGAGTCAGACAACTAAAAATTCGTTTCAACTCTCGAAACGGCTATACCAAATTCTTATCAAACTCATCATCCTTGCTCAATCTGCAGGATCTCTCTGTTGAATCTCTTTACGGGATTGACGACGATCCAGATTTTGAACCTCGGGATCCGGACGCGTCTCTGCTGCGTTGTCCTACACAGGAATTTATATTACCCAGCTTGGAAACCTTATGCATTCATAGTTTCAACATGCCCACGCTAATGACGAGGTTACGTACCCCGGCTCTGCAACACTACGATGTGCGCACGCGTAAATATGGAAGTAGTCATGTCCTTAGACGTCATCTGCTCCCGGCTTTCGAGGACTTCGATTATTCGTCCATCCGGTCCTTGTATGTTGGGTTTCATGCATCGTGCTCTTCAATATGCATTTTGGGCTCAGAGCGACCATCACTATCCGACTTTTCTTGTCGCCGATCTTCTCATCCTGGTTCAAGTTCTAGTACCAATGCGGCTGGAAAAGGATTTCATATCCAGCTCTTTCACCCACCAACAGTCGGAGCGTTTCTTCCGAAATGCCTTGATATCTTACTTCCAAAATTGACCAACCTCGCTTTATTATCTTTGAAACATCACAATGCGTATGAAGTCAGCGAGGTTAAAACGCTCGTGGTGCTTCAAATGCTGAAATATAAACCAAACCAATGTCCTAAATTGGAAACGATGCACTGCCGTTTCCCAGACGGCCTACCTTTACGCGAAACTTCTGATGCTATCTTGGATATTCTGGAGAAAAGAATAGAGTATGGGAATGGCAACTTGAAATACGTTTATTTGGAAAACTATTCCGTTTATCAAGTCTTGGTGAAGGAAGCGGAAAAGCTGGGTATTTCGGTTACATTCAGCGCGCCTTTACCAATTTGTTAGGATCTTCGAAGTTGGCTGTAATATATTTATTGGGAACTTGAGGCTGATTGGTTCCAACAACGAAGAATTCACACGAGAGAAATTTGATTGATGCGAGCCCTCAGAGTCTATTGCTAGCGATGGTTTCGACACAGGTTTCCCGTCCAATTTTACGGAAAAAGACTTTTTCGGATCAAGAGCAAAGACAATAAGATATCAAGTGTTACTTGAACAGAATGCAATATATCTGTATCATTACATTACGAGATCCGAAATTCGATGGTATGTCAGGGCCAGGGGCGTACTCTTGTAAATCTCAGTTACATTGATTTTCGCCCCTAACACGACTCACTCGCGTATCTAAAGGCCAATCAACCCATACACTAACCTCGACGTCGACAAAGAATCGCTCGCTTTTTGTTGCAGAATGCATGCACGTATATCTGGCTTTGCGAATCTCAATGAATAATTCTGGTTGACAATAACGATGCCCTGGCTACCTGGGTTTGCCACGGGTTATGGTTGGACTGCTAAATATGCTCTAGCACCGCTGCCAACCAGTGTCAGCTATGGCCGCCATTTCGATGCAAACAGTTGCACTTTCAAATCAACGATCAAAAATGCTAGTCTCTGATTCGCTCGCCAATCGACAGCCCAATTAAATGAGGCTGAGGTCTGAGATCTGAGGGGGTATCTCGTCATCTCACACTGTATCAACATGTCGACTCGCAACCAGTAACACTCTTATTTTATCTATCCTTCTCACTCAACAACACCATCTGCGTATACCCCCTCCATACCGCTCGTTTTTTTCTATTACATTATTCATTTCCCGCAATCTGAAACCCTTAGGCCGTTTGAATTGAGTCATGCCTTCTTTGGAATTCCAACGACGGAGCATACTTGATTTACCACTAGTACCGAGGGATACCAATTCTACCAATAGTTCCGCATGTTTCAACTCCAGGTATGTTTTTATCTGACTCACTTTTTCATGCAATGATGAACAGTCTGGTTCGCTACTCAGTGGCCAACCCATCTCCTGTCCGCCTGTCTTCAGCAGAACTACGTTCATTATCGTCATAACTGTTTTAGGTGTGTCTACATGTGTTTATCTTTTCCTTTTCCTTTTGCATGCTGATACGTCATTTTTTTTTTCAAATGAAGTTGTATTTGCGGCTATTGTGTTAGGTTATATCTCGTGGCGTTATTATCAAAGACGAATGGAAGAAAAGGCAATAAAAGAAGAAATGCGGCAATTGACCGTTCTTCAAAATCAAAGTATTCGAGAAATGCGCGAAGCTATGAATAACTCCAAGAATTATCGGAGGATAGCGTCCGAAGAGTATGAGGATGATAGTGGTCTAGCTATTAACAAGCCTCTACCAACGCCCAACAAATCCATTTTTCGCAAATTATGGAGATAAAGGTTATACGAACACACGGACTCATGTTTATTGTCGCCGGATCTCTTCTGTGTTATGTGTTTTCCTAATATTGTTATGCCGGATCCGACTGTAATTGGACGCTTATTATTATTATATGTATAGTTAGACGTAAAGGTTCTGGTCAATATCACTGATGTTCGAGCTTTTCACTTTCATGAGACGGTGCTGTCTGGCTTTATATTATACAACTAGGACAAAAGTACAGGACGTGTCTGAAAACAACTCATGTTACAACATGTTCATCATTGGTTGACTGCGCTGCGCTATATCAAACGCGGAGTCGTTCAACACGAGCACGGAGGTCATTCCCAGTCGAGAGTATCCATTTTTTTCTCCGGTGAGCTCTCTTGTAGTTCTCCCCAATTATCCGCAATTTTGAACACCCGCGGCAAGGAATTCCAAACGTCCTTTTGAGCATTCTTGAAGATACCCGGAAGGGCTTCCCGACATTTGTCGCAGTAGGTAAGATAATTAAAATCGGTAAGCGCCAAGGTTGATAGTTTATTAAGGTATTCCAACGGTCTGGGATGTCGGATGTAAGTTGCATCACGGAGCAAATACTCGGCGTTCCCTATGAACCCGGACCAGTTTTCTTTGCATTTGGCTTTGTTGCACCCTTTTGGGGGAGTGACGCGTCCACTCAGAGTAAGCCGGTGAAAGTCTAGGGCATATGTGGAGAAGTGGGAGAACCCGTGGAAATAACTCAAGAGTAGGGGCTGAGGTAGCTTGTGGATGTCTCTCTCGAGCGAGTAGCTCGGAGCGTAATATGAATTTGAGGAACAATATGCCATAATAGTGTATAGACACGACGGTAACAGGACCTTCATGTCCAGTCTGAAGGCTGCTATCGCGACGTTAATCGCCTCTTTGATTTGTTCTTCGCTGCGAGGACGATTCCACGATTCCATCGTAGTGGGAAATGTCTGCAGTAAGAAGACCAGGATCTTTTTAAGAATAGAATCGACGGAGTACTTGTCGCAGAACGCTAGTAAATCTTTGTGAGGTGCCTTGACTTCTTCGATTGGTCTAAAGAATAAATTGAGATCGTTGGGGTTGGGAAAAAAAGCTGATAGTTTACTTTTGATCATAAACGATTTGCAAGAACGTCTGAACGTCTTCCGTTGAGTCGTGCAATCGAATAAATGGCAGGCCACCATACATCTCTGATTTGGGCACTTGCATCTGAACTTCAAACATATCATGAAAGACGGCAGAGATGCGTCGCATAACGCCCCGATGGACACCGAAGGCCACATCTTCATTGGATATCAGGACCAAATTGGCGTCCTCGAAGTAGAAGTCCTCGGAGCGATGGATGGTATCTTGTGCCATAGCGTCATCTTGCGTGGACGTGTCGACTGAATCAATCTCCCAATGCACACGCACTGGAAGTTGTGGTGATGGTGATGGTGATGAATGGTGAAGTGATGGTGCATGTGATACTGATGGAGGTGCACCAGATTCGAGAGCAACCTCATGTTGGGTGCCTTCATCAATTTGGGTATTTTGCGGCGATGGGTTTTCTGCCTGTTGTGCTGATTCTTCAGCGGGCTCCGCAGGCATCAGGAAATCTTCAGGAGCTTGATGAGAGCCTTCAAAGGCTGAAGAGCTGTTATTGCGAACTAGGGTCTCAAAATTGAGTCTAAAGCCTGATTCTGAGTGGAGATGAGTGAGTGCCATTCTGGTAAGCAAACAACAAAAAGGAGATGAGGGAATGTGGGCACTCAGGAGAGATTTTAACAACGCACCATCGCTCAATATATAAAGATAGTGAATCTGATATCTTTGCCTCCTCCACTTGGCTGTATGAGACCATGCCTTATCAACGTGTTTCACGAGGATAAAAACATACGTGGCTCAGTTTTGACATTTTCCTGGTTAGGTTGCCGGCGGAATAGGAGGTGTGTCTTATCATTTGAACCTCCGGCCACAAACAAAAATGAGCGGGTTCGGAAACTCTTTCGCATGATGAAGTGTCAAAGACTCTCGATCGAGTAATTTGATACTGTAAATACAATGCCACCTGTTACGTTCACTGGGCGGCACTAGGCGGCAAATTTTGTCAGAAAGGAGCGGAAGACAGGGGATTAGGAGAACAATCACCCGCTTTTAGGGATCAGAGTAATGTCCACAAGATCTATAAAACTATTAATACTAGTAAGATAAAATATTGCCTTCTGATGACCAGAGTGGTTACAGCACCTTCTCTGAAGGGTCTGATTAGGCCCCAATTACGGCGCAGTTGATTAGCTATTGCGCAGTCCGTGCATTTGCAATCCAAGCATATCTAGAGCCACTCTTTGATTTGAGGATAAATGACAAACAATAATTTGATTTACACACACACCGTCAGATGACGAAGACGAGTACAGTTGGCAAGCCGCCCGCAACGGTCGACCCGAAACAGAGGGTAATATTTATGGAAAGCGCGTATTCAAATTTAGCACGGCCGCGCCATCTTGCTTGCAAGGGAATCCTGATTTGGTTTGATTTGAAGTTGTCAAGTTGAAAGTGCAAAGAGATTCAAAACAGTTTAGTATGGACGAAAAAGTACAGGAACATCATGATTTATGTGACATGGTAACGCATCCTTATGTTGAACGAGGTGTTTGATTACTATACTCAAACGCCCCGTTCAACACGAAGTGCGTACGAAACATTTAAAATTCAAAAACGCAACTAGGAAAAAGGAAAAAAAAATGATTAGGCACCTTCCCGCCTCAACTCCTCCCAACTGTCCGCAACTTTGAAGATTCTTGGCAGGGAATTCCAAACCTCTTTTTGGGCATCTCCGATAACGTCAGAAAGAGAGATCTGACACTTGGTGCAATAACTATCGGAGGCAAAATTGGGCATAGCCATGTCGGATAGCTTCTGCAGAAATTCTAAAGGCTTTGGAGAACGGATATAACCAGTATTGTGAAGGAACGATTCTACCACAAAGTCCCTAAGCTTTACCCAAGCATCTCTACATTTTGCCTTTTTGTGGCATCCTCTAGGCGGAGTTTTTCGTCCTGTCCACGTGTTATCATAAAAGTCTATGACATAGGTTGAAAAATGGACGGATCCGTGATGAAACTGCAAAAGTAAAGGCTGAGGAAGTTTTTGTAAGTCCCGCTCGTAAGCCGATGATGACATGATTGTGTAAAGGCATGATGGTATCAATGTCTTCATGCCCGATCTAGAGGCTGCTATTGCGACGTTGATTGCTTCCTTGATTTTGTCACTGTCACGAGGACGATCCCAGGCTTCAAGAGTATCGGGATATGTCTTCGATAAGAGGGGAAGGATCTTTTTTACATGGCAATCGAAAGCATATTTGTCGCAGAATGCTAATAACTTGTAAGCATGTTCGATCAATTCAATAGGTCTAAATAATGAGATCATTGACATTTAGAAATGAAGAGATAGTTGTTTAGTTAGAACCTACTTCTGGTCGTAGACGATCTGCAAAAATGTCTTGACCACCTCAGCAGACTCATCCAGCTGAACAAACGGCAAACCCTTATACATCTCTGACTCGGGTACTTTCGCCCGAATTTCGAATTTCTCATGGAGAACACCAGAGTGGCGTCGTAAGATGCTGCGATGGATTGCAAAGGCCACATTGTCTTCAGATATGAGTACCAAACTGGCGTCCTCAAGGAAGAAATCTTCGGATTGGTGAATAGAAGGCAAAGCATATTGTTCTGCTGCTGGTACGACGTCAACCAGCTCAGTATGCGCCAAGGATAGTTTAGGAAATGGGAACTCCGTAAACATGGGTGGTGAGGGGGTTTTTACTGAAGCTTGTTGAGACGGTGCGAACCCTGGTGAAGAGGCCCGTAGTGATGATAGAGATACACTGGCAGCGGACGGAGTTAGAGTCGGATAAATCGACGGTGTATCCTGCATTGCCAGTGGGATCTCCTCCTCCTCGTGCATTGATCTTACTGAAGGAAAGTAGTGATAATCTATCGCGTTTTCGAGAGCCATTTGACTGATGATGATACGATAAAAGAGGGAGCAAGTCGATCTCAGCTGATCTTGTGGAAACTCGGAGACGTCAACATGTCCCTGCTTGTTATAAACACAAACGATTAGCAATGCCTCGCTTCTTCAACGTGTTTCGAAAAACGAAACGTCACAATGCGTCCATGACCAAACATTCTGACACAGGTATCGATGAGAACCATGAAACTTCTCGTGCATTATAATAACATGGATATGTTTATGCCCCACCAATATCCGACGGCCGATTTTCTTCAAGATGAGATGAGGATCTAGACCTCGCGCGAGGTTGGCACCAAATTAAACATGTGGACAATGTATGCAGAGTCTGGTCACTTTAAGATGTGAAAATTCGTATGTGACAAAAAAAACCATACCTCTAATACGACATCTCTTCTTCCAGAGGTGACATTCCTTCCTCTTGAACAGATAGCTTCCAGGCTTTCCGTATTTCCACATAAACCTTCTACAAAATGTGCGTCACTCCGACTCGGTGAAGGAAAAGATATATGACACTAACTTTCTGTGGCAAACGTCGACGCAGGCGAAATAAATTAGAGAGGAGCTGTTCCGTCGAGGGAACATCTTTACTATATGCACCTTGAAGAAAGCTGGCAACGTCAATATTACGAAAGTTTCTCAGCTCCGCTTTGTACAACGGTTCTTCTCCCAAGTATCCATCGGACCAATGAAGATAAATTTGATTGTATCTTGACATCTCCTTGTCAGCATGTTTTTGTTCTTTGATACAACACCCAATAGCTTCAATTTCGAGAGAGAGGAATGATGAATTAGAAACACTTACGTAGCTTCAAACACTTTTTCATAGTTGCAGGGCCTAGTCCTTTAGAAAAAAGTTTCATAACTCGCTCGCGATCTTCAGAGGTATGCAATTCTACGTAAAGCATATCTCTCAAAGTATATTCATCAAACGCTTCACTCCTCCAATCGGGAGCGACCATATCCGATCTAGACGCTTCCCAGAGTTCCGAGACAAAGTTTTCACGAAGGAGGAGAAGATAGCCGAGCAACACGATCAGGCTGCCTTTATGCAACGAACCATCAGACTTCTTCAGTTTCAAGGTAGGAATCCAAAGTAACTCGTCATTTTCTGACAACGCTTTTGTGTACCATCTGATCCTTTTGTTCAAGATATGAAACGACCACATGTACTTTCGTGGACAGGCGAGGATTGATTCCGTGAAAGTATATGTCGTATGACGACTTGGGCCATCGGGATCAGCATGATGATAAAACGTTACGAATAAGGTCGCATACTTCGGATTCGGAGATTCTCGAACTGCGTACAGAAAGTGAGGATGGGAGTATAATGCGTATGGGACATTGTTTCGGCGAGCCATGTTGAGGAGCATATGGTCCCGGACACGAAATTCAGGAAAATAATCTGGAGGAAAATTTCGAAGGTTGGGATATAATTTTGGAAGTGTATGGATCCGTTTAAGAGTATGAAAAGGTTCTTCATCTGGTGCATACATGGGCAACTCACAGGGCCCAATTAGATTGTACCACGTTCCAAGTCTCATCGGGTACTGATCGAGTAGTGATCGGCGACAGAAATTGGGATTCGGATACAGGTGTTTGGTGACTTTGTCAACGATCCTGTTCTCGTTGATAACGATATCATCGTTAGGGTCCATTGTACATTCAGAAAGAGATCGGATAGTGCTATTGAACACAGTGTAGATTCGGAATCCTCCGTTGACCCGTTTTTGTCTGACCAATAATATCGGCCGCAATCCTCATTAATTTCTTCATCGTTGGACGTCCGCGTCAACGGTGAGCAGTGTTGCGAATAATAGATGCCGATGAATTTCCTACTCCTGTCGAGGGGTGTTTTTGGGAACAGGTGGATCTCGCGGAACGTGCTAAACGGTGGATTGTAGTGGTGCGGTTTGAAAACCCCGTCTACCCCGCCATTTCTTTTTCAATCCTGACGCTTCTTAGAAACTAACTGAGAACGTCTTTTGTCGTTATCCATTCTACTCTGCATTGGGGTTTTTCCGTTAAGTTGGATTTGAATCGTGGCTTGGTTCATGACGCACGATTCACGATCCTCATTTGGGGAGAAACTTGTACCACCTCATATAAACTAGTCATTTCTGATATTACATACAACAGGTCACTGTGCACATTACCGAACTGAGAGCAGCGATCTAAGAGAATGTTAAACAGAGAGGAGTATCAAACATACAAGACTAAAGTACATATTGTTAGCCATAATGCGAATAGGAAAAGTAGCAAGTGGTAGGGTGTTTATTCGCCTTGATGCGTGTTATGTGTTTCTGGGTGCTGCATCACGTTTCGCTTGTTCCTTTTCAATACCCGTCACGAAAGCTAAAGCTATTTTACGCAAGTCTTGATCATTGGGACACACATTCAGATACGAGTCACGGAAAGTTTGATACAAAGGATCATCAGGACGTGGTCGAGGATAGTAAGGATCGTTCGACATGAAAGCAGTCACCAACTCGGAAACTCCCTCCATGGTCTTTACCCATTCTCTGCACTAAAAACAGCCGATATGAACACGAGAAAACCAAATGCAAGAAAAACGCGCCTGGTTGAAGTCGATTACAAAATATGAGATTCCTGCAAACCCATCCCCACCCATAACCCACTCAATATCTCTTCCGTCAATGCCTCCATGCCAGTGCAAGCGCGCCAGCGTATCCCCCATACCGGCTACAACCTCGTCTATATCAACCAAATCCAGAATTTTGGCGAGTTGAACATAACGGGCGCGGTCAATAGGGAAATTCGCGGAATTGAAGAATCGGATGGGTCGTCTCTCTTGAGAGGAAGGCGTATCAAGTACCTTGCCAAAATACAAGCGACATATCGTAGGAGGGATAATTTCCTTGAAAGCAGCAGGGTAATAGAGTTCACGGATCGGCTCGCTGAATCTGAAAGGTAACACGAAAACTCGATCCATTACGTAGGAGGCGTTTTCGATTTTAATACTTGAGAAACTTTCCTCCGTGAACGATGGCCGTAGACGACGAACATAGCCGATGCCAGACGAAGATTGGGGATCTACAATAAGGGTGTTTGTGGCAGGATCGTAGTAAGCATAAGATCGGGGAAGTCTGAAAAAAGAGCTGGAATCGCATTTCAAGTACAGTGCAGAGATTAAGCGGTATTCTTTTTCAATGATATCGGTATTTTGGGCACTATGAACAACCTTGTAAGCACAGGCCCCTCCATGAGAGATATACACGGTGGCGAAACTACCCGCGCCAATGCGTTGAAGAGGTTGTAGCTTTGCTAGGTCTTCAATTAAATTACCTTCATCGGAAGATTTGTTGGCCATTATTATTATAAAGTATGAAAATAGATGACGAGGATATCGTTGTTGAACGTTCTTTGGAAAGAATGGAGTACACGAGACTGAAGAGACAGACAGGACACAGGTGGAGGTAAGAGGCAAGCGCTTTCCCACGACTCCGCGCCTTTACTTTTATCTTCAAGCTTTATGGCGGTACGTGCATATGTTAGATCTTCATGGCCACTATAATAATCAAGTACATAATGACAACTTCCGGGAGCCGAAATCGTTGTTTTTTGTTTCTCGGTATTTTGCAGGGGTATGTATAATTATTTTTCCATTGAGATCGTGGATTTCTTCATTATTGTATTATTTGGAGGGATCTAGTTACTATTGAGCGGACAGCACAGAAAATTAGAACTGATGCTAGTTCGATTTTCGATTTACATAAAACCGAAGTATTGTATTGTACATTTACCCCTCCGCTCATGTGTAAAATAACCGTAAAAAAGATTGACTAGAAATAGATGGATCTGGTTAATTCCACATCTTCGTGGTGGATATATGCGCGGTGATTTTATAGTCATTTGATGAAACAAATACAATGAGAGAAGGAGGAAAGTACGTTTTTTCCGCTTTTGCGTTGGTATTGTATTATTCGTCTCTTTGGAGAAAAAAATAACTACGGTTTTGATACAATGTTCTAACTATTTCAACTTAATATGACAAGTGACGATGAAAAAAAGGACCCAACAAACAGAGTTCAATGACAGTCCAAAGACGATTGAGAAGAAAAAACAAAATGCGCAAAATGAAGTATGTGCAATAAAAGGGAGACAAAAAATCTTGGGACAGGGAATACTACGTACCACGTAAAAGAACAATTGCGTAAATAATGTTAAGCGAGTGGGATACCAAAGAAAGTGATTGGTTTGTCATTTATGTCAGATTATATTATTTGAAAGTTGATTTCTTTTTATGATGCGGGGGGAGCAGATTCCGATATCCAGCCCAAAACCTCATCGTATCTATATTTCGGTTTCCATGAAATTCGAGCATCCGGATGTCCAAAACTGAATGCAGTGCCATGAATAAGATTCGATATCTTCAAAGCCGACCGTGCAACTTCAGTTTCTTTAACAGTTCCTAGAATAGTGACTATGTCGACGTGATCGTCGGTATGAACCGCAGTCTGGTTCGGGTTGTATAATTGAGCATCTTGAATTAGCTGGGAGCGGACCAGATACGTACCAAGTGGCTTTCCACAACAGTGACATCACTATGATCCACGTTGTTCTCATTCGCCAGCGTGTCAACCGAGCATTCGGATGTTGATACGTTACTGTTTGTCATCCCGGGCGGTGAGTCAACGTCATCTTGAAGAGCCGCAGGAGGTTCCGTTGCATCTTGCCGCGCATCTACAGGAGGTGGCGGAAGTGCCTCATCGGAGTCAGCGGCCTTTGTACGAGCTCGGGTTCGGGGAGTGTTGTTATTAGAGGTTGTACCGTCAAGAATGGTATCGTTATTATGGTTATCAAATAATTTGGAGACAGTTGGTGAATTTCGAATCTTCATTCTTTTGGGAGAGAGGGAGACGATAGAGGATTGCTCATGGACAACAGATGCCACGATCTTGGGTGTCAACGAATCGGCTTCCGATGGCTTGATTTGTCCGGATAAAGCGCCATCTTTGACCATCTCTTTCACATCCATCTTGCTATCACCCTCCTTCTGTCCATCCTCATAGTTTCCATTCTCCGCCTCCGCATCGCCCTCTTCATCATCGGTCTCTGATGACGAATCCGTGATAAGGACCCAACCCTTCGGCATCTTCTTTGCTCCGTTTTTCATGTAGAATACCCGTCCTATCCTCTCTTTTGGCCTCAAATCTTGAAGCGAGTCTCGTTTACGCTTGAGACCCGGTAAAGACAACGGTCCTGGAGATACGGTTTTCGTGGAGGACGATCGCCGTCCTGAGCGTCCGGGCGCATTACTCGTGGTCTCCCTCTGCACGCTACTTCTAGTAGATGGTCCTCCGACATTCGATACGGCATCGTCCTTGCCATGATCAATGAAAGGCGCACTGGTCCATGAACTCCTCGCGAATGTCACAGGTGAGGGTCGGGAATACAAGAAAGGAATAGGTTTGGCAAAAGGGAGTGAAGAAGCCGCACAAATCCGACGAATGATTTTTTCTTTCTCCGGCACATGGTTCATCACCTCCCACTTGCGTTTGTCTCCGACCGCGGGGTTGTCCCAGGAGCCTTGTCCATCAGAGACTATTCGACCCAGAAGAGATAATGAATCGAGTTTACGACGTTTGCTTAATGAATCCAGTAATGGATTATTAGACTTGTTTGGATCATCGTCATCTGATTCACCCTCAGATGAAGATGACGAGAGAGGTTTCAGATTTGCAGTCCGATTTGGGTATACAGAGCCGTATATTGCATAATGTCTCCGGCATCTTAAAATTGGCGTAAAAAAGAAGGTCAGTTGAGCTATATAGACATAGACGTGAGAGGTATAACATACCTAGGACAGGTATGAACTGCTTGTTTATTGAATTTGATTCCTACTGATTGTGGTATCTCATTGGAACAGGTATTGCATCGGGGAGCGGACGTTTGAGATTTGATGGGGGGTTTCTTTGGAATGGGAGTGGGAGTAGAAGCGACAGGTGTACCAGACTTTGATTGAACAGAAGACTTCCGGGATTCCGAGACAGACGTAACAACTAATCCGTGTTTTGAAGGCCGACCTGACCGGCGAGACATTTTCTGAATAGCAAGCTTCGCCACGTCCTTAGTAACAACACTATCCAACAGTATATCTTGAGCATCGCCAGAGCTTTGTCTTGACGATTTGGGGGTCACAGTCGAGTCTCTGGTATCAATGGGGAGTGAGGGCTGTCTGGAGGGGCCAACACTGGAAAATGTTGACGGTCCGGAGGGGTCTTGTATCATTAGCGGAGGGACTCCACTGTCTGAGAGAGATGTAAGCGTGGAAGCGTCCGACAGTCGCCTATGAATGGACGCATTACCAGGTTTCCCTGCTAAGACAGCCGAAGGATTATTAGCAGATCCCTCTGCTATCTCCACTCGATCTTCCTCGTCCGTGTCCTGCTCTGCCACTATGGCGTATACTCTCCTTCGCGTACGTCGCTCATTAGGATTACCTTTGGTAACTAATCCTAATCCTATTCTAATTCGCGCCTCACGCGTTTCCTCGTCTGTGCTTGAATCGTCAATATCTGGTTCAGTGTCGACGTCTTCAGCTGGAGCATATCCTCCCCGACCATGTGTCTCGCACGTTTGGCATAAACAATGACGGTTACCCTTGCCGACTAGAAAATATGAATTTAGTTATTTATTTATTGAGGAAGAGAAGTTTCAGAATTAGCGCGATTTAATGCTTAATTGAGAAGATTGATGAACTCCCGTTCAGGCTCACTCCCAATTTTCGCCGTTAAGCATCAAAGATCTGCTAATTGTGAATCCTAAAGAAGGGGAAAAATGCGCACAGTATCCATCACCATAATTCGCGGTTACTTCTTGGCCGGGCATAATAGGTTTAATAACGCGAAAGGTGATAATCCGTCCATCTCGGAATAACTCGACATTATGGTCACAATCATGCTATAAAACATTATTCTTAGAGAAACAACGTCAGTATTAAATATAGGTACAATCACTCACGTTAACAAACCGAGCCGGACCCAAGAATAAATGGCTCCTATTTTTTTGGTTTGAGTGAATAACGCTAAAGTCCCTCCGAATCCCTCCATCCCGTCGACGAGTATCAGTCCTCCTGAGCTCTTCGTCCTCTTCTACCGTTAGATGAGCCAGGGAACCTTTTAAGTCTGTGATTACTTGGCCGACTCTCAACGGACCGGTGGCTAAGATGCATAATTCCGATTTTCCAGTACGATGTGAATATCGAGATGTATGGGAAATTTCAATGGTCCCATTAGGCAAGTACAATTCCAGATAACGTGAAGCATGACTGTTGTTTACGCAACCTGATCGTTGAGAGGAAGGGTTAAGATGTGAGAAATGAATAAACGACGCACGTCGCGAATGCGTTAATTTGGGCCGGAGAGCGTTTGTGTAAATATTGCTTTACCGCGGGAAGTCTAAGATAAAAATTGGTGAGAAGGGTCACTTGATCTTAAGGACAGATATAAAGTGGGCGTACTCTAAAAGTGCATCTACGGCGCGTTTAACGCGTTGAGAGGCGGTTGACGCCCCACCTTTTCGAACGATGTACTACGATAGCACATGGATTCAGCGAATCAGTACAAATTCAGACTAAACAAGGCCAAACCTTCTTGACAATGGTGAGTATGTCCGCAGGATCATGTTTGGGAAGCCGCCGTGACGGGTCCATCTTGTGAACTTGTAAAGGGGCATCCTCTGTTCCAAGATGTTCAACAAGAAGGTGGCTTTAAAAAAGATGAAAAAAATCGACAACAACGCTTCAGCATCACCTATGACTACCGGAAGGTGAAGGAAGGAGGACTCACCTCAGAAAGTCGTCGTCGCGCGACAAGTCTCTAGCGTTCATGATGACCGTCATGCTCCATTTTGACTTGGATTTTTTTACTTTTACTGGAACCGTTGTCGCAATAGGGGCCATGAGAGCATACGAGCAACGAGCTGGGTGTACAGCACAAGAGGGAAAAAGATTGTTGATGGAAGTGAAATGAGAAAAGACGCCTTGTACTCGGATGTAGTTGCCAATGGACAAGACCACAGGACAGCCGCCGGTTGCCGGATCCGCCCGACCTAAAAACACAAAATGAAACTGTAGATGGCGATCAAGAGTGATGGGGGCAAACAGTAGAAGGCTCGGTGCGGGCTTTTCACGAACTCGAGGACGAGTTGAGGTAGTGTGGAAAAGGAAGCGAGACTCCGCACGGGTCGCGTATACATAATTCACTCATCTTGCCATTGAAAAAATCACACGGTTAAAAGGAAGTCATATCGGCGTATAAGGCATGAAAATAGACGATGACAATATAGTTTAGCTGCATACAAACATTCGGGAGATTTAAAAAGGGAGTATGATGGAAAAATCATAACAGATAGCCCTATGATAGAATTTTGTTGTTATCGACACATTTCCCCTGCCTCTTCATATCACATGAGGATTTCTTAGACCTCACACGCATGAATTATCTAGCTGTGTTTTGACTTGCTGGTTCTCAGCTTCCTGAGGTAGAACTGCATACAGCGCGTCAGTCAGAATGCCGTAGTGTGGGAAAAAGGTGCGCACTGACCTCCAGTTCTTTACCCTCAAGAATATATCCATCAGCACGCCCACTCTGGCCAGGCCGGCTAGAAATGGCTGCATACAAACGACCGGCATTGAATTGTTGCTCAAGAAGCGGGTCAATTTTAGCATCTGATTGGATACAGTCGCTAAGCCCGAATATTACAAAATTTGTGCCGAATAACACCGACCTTTCTTTCTTTCCTCGTATTTACGCAGGACGTGGCCGGACTTCTTTGTCTCCTCGGTTGCTGCACCTTCACCACCTTCTGTAGTAGTAGCGGCAGCGGCAGCAGCAGCAGCGCCTTTAGAACGTTTAGTCAATGGTTGGGCATACTAGGAAAAAAATATCGTGTGAATATTGCTGAAAGACAGTTACACCGAGGTAGCTTACGTGCTGCTCGTAGAATTGCTTGAAAGGTGTAGCATCTACTTGGATGATAGCACTTTTAACAAGGGTGTTCGTTCGGACCAATTCGTTGTTGGAGGCGTTGTAAACCTGGAATCGTGTTCAACATAAATCATCTCTTTTTTTAAAACCGCATCCGGTTAAGATATACTTACGACGGCAATGATACGAGTTTTTCTGGTTACATGTTCGCTTCCCCAGGAGAAGTTACCACTTTCCAATCTTAATGCACGGTATTTGATGTTTCCACCACGGACACGGACAGTGTGTATCCGCTTAGCACCAAGCTTGGTGTTGGCAGGCTGACGACCTAACTCGAACTTGCGCTTCTTACGGTAGTGGGCGCGCTGAGCACCGGTGGCCGAACGCTTATGACGGGACGAACGAGAGATACCTGTTTGTTAGAGTTTTTTTAGGGTCAGAAAAACAGAGGGCGAGGACGAGTTCACTAACCTAAAGATTGAAATTAGGATATTAAAGAAACATGTTTAACCTGATTCAGTGGATGAACATTTAGATCGACAAGAAATACTTACCCATCGAGGAGGTGGTCTTGAAGTCTTGAGGATTAGAGGATCAGGGAGGAGAAGTCGGCTTACAGTTTGTAGTTGCTGACGTAACGGAAAATTCCGAGCACTTGGCGTCTCGCGTCACGGGCGCCTTTTGAGATCTTTCTGCCACCTAATAGGCTGTGGATTTGGCTGTGATTCTTAGCCTTGGCCCACTGGCATGACGGGGGCATAAATTCCGATGGTTATACAAGTGTCCTCCGAGACAATACAGTTATCCGAAATTCACCAAATATTTTACACTATAGGCGAAACATGATAGACATCGACTTTAGCGGATGTCTGTGACTTTAGTTTTTACTCGATATGTAGAATATCTGGCAGAACCGTGTCAAACTGCATAAATATGGCGTATCATTCGGTTTTCGAGTCCAATCGGTTTTACGGGGTGAAATTAACTCGCTTCCTTGAAATATCTTCCGTCAAGGATGTATTTTTAGAGCCTCTGGCTACTACTAGGAGTCCGAGGACAGCAGCTACTAGTAGAATCGCGCGACCTATCCTTTATTCAGGAATTCAGACTACAAATACTCTTTTTCTATGAGTCTGAAAAATCAGTTCGACCCCGCGTTTTTTATTTGAAGCTATAAACAAGGAAATAGATGTGCGATCCTATGGTATTTAGTGGACGCGACTTGTCACACGACCCAACACTCTTAATTGGCTTCTATTCACACTCACACCTGATCAAAGAATGGCAAGTCCTTATTCTTGTTATCCACATTCCAGATCATTAAATGAAAACTAACAGGGCCGTGGACTCTCTGCAGAAGAAAAGAGAACAAAACTTCTCGAGATTTTTCACGAAACGGCGAGTCATGTACCACTAGCATTCAGTTCGAGTGTTAACCACGTTATTGCAGAAGGATTTCTACCAAGTAAGACGTCAACCAAGTTATAATCGATTTTTATGCTTATTATCCCTAGCTGAAAGAGCTGGAGAAGCTGGCACCTAAAATGAAAGGAATTGGTAAGAGCAAATGCATTAGATTGTTCCCAGTCCGCAAAGTCATCCGCGCATCATTTAGTTTCCCAGAGTGTAAAAGAAGTTTTACAAAGCCTCGTCGATGATGGACTAGTGCAATCCGATAAAGTCGGTTCATCGAATTGTAAGCATCTTGATAAATAAAACGCATATATGCCCTCACTCGCGATAAGTCTTTTGGAGTTTTCCTTCCCAACATGGAACAGCGGTAAGATCTCGACCTGTCGACCCACACAGGTATAACCTATGCATTATTAGTTGAACAATCGCCTTAAAGCTGCGAAACGACAAAATGAAATTGCGCGAGCAAACCTATCAGAGCTTAAAAACCTTCTTGAGCAAGAGCGTGTTGTCCGACGCGAAAGTGTATGCGACCCTTCTACCCCTTGCTAAGCAGTATCACCTGGACTTATGGTTTTCAGCCCGAAAGAACCGCTGCGCTTTCCGTTTTGGCCGAGAAAACTGCTGAAATCGAGCAAGTGAAGAAAGAACTCGCGCAGTATGGTGCATGCGACCCCATTCAAGTAGAATCAAAAAGGCGAGCGATCATGTTAGCCCACGAAGCGGCTGTGCGCTGGACAGGTAAGTATTCTTTTCGGTGTTTAAGTCAAAAATGACATTCATCTTGCGGAAAGACAATTTTTTGCTGTTGTGCCCTATCATAAAGAGGTCGGGGATAGACTGGGGTGTTGTGCAGTCGTACCTGGGTATTGAAGATATGGACGAGTACGAGAATGTAAATTGATCTTGGGCGGTAATTGTTCCGGGCGATATGCGGAAAACCTTAAATAGGTGATGCATAGATATATAAATAAATAGGTCCATAAGAATTGCTAGTACATGTTAGTGTTTTACAAACAAAGGTCCTAATTGTCATTTATTTATGCTTTCGCTCCGCCTGTTGGTGTGCCTGGGTAAGAAGGGTTCGCGTTCTATATGTGTCAATCAACAAGAAATCACAACAAAAACTATACGAGTACTTACATATCCTTTATTAGCACCAAGAGTCGAGGGCGCGTAGCTGCTGTACTGCTCGCCATAGGCATGTGGTGGATATTGGGGATAACCAGCAGGTGGATTGTACGCATTGTACGGCTGTCCTCCCGCATTATACTGTGAGGGGTACGTCGAGCCTGGACTGACGACATAAACCAAATTCTGGTTTCGTACACGACGTCTTCGCCAGTAGGCCAAAAGACCAAAAAGAATCGCGCCAACAACGAAGACTGCTATTGCAATACCAACTCGAGCACCAGTGGAAAGACCCGTGCACTGAATATTACCAAACCTAATCGAGAAGATCAGAATAAAACGTCGTGAGAAGGGGCGGCACTTTGTCTCACTCATCCTCAAAGCATTGTCGTGCGTGAGCGCCGTGTGCGCTCACAAGTAGAAGCAATGGCAACCAACTGGCAAGATTTAATCGAGAATTCAGCATATTCGTAGGTTGTGGTAGTGGTGGGAGAATGAAGAGACTGTTTAGAGTTTGGTGCTAGCTGCAAGCCAAGCCGAATAGGTCTCATAGCCACTGTTTATGTCATAAAATGACATGTCATGCACTGTGGACTGCGGTCTGACAAGTTTGACAACAGACGCCCATAGGAGTACACCGCCTCTCCAGTTGCGAGCGCCGTTTATCTTGATATCTTTTTTGAGAATGCCTCTACAATTCTGCGTCTCATGGCGACCTAGAACACAAAAGAACATTCACATACTGCGCTTACGAAGATTTGCTGACACACACACAACGTCGAGATTCGAGACTCGGCACGTCCGCGTCAGCTTCGCTCATTGATTTCCCGGTATACCCGGATGCGCATCTCCAGAAGATTTCCCAACGGCTGGGGAACCAATAATTACACCGTGTTCCTTAATTCGGTTCCCGTCGCATGCAAGAACTAGTAACTGCGTCGTGTTCTCTTTAAAAACGATTTGCAAGCTTTGGCATGTTTGTCACGCTTTAAACAAGAAGCATATTACCCCAAAATCCGTATTATCATGATAGACCTCGCAGGCTGGTCTTTTGACCATCCGGTCCTTTTTGCTGTCGCAGCTGGAGGCGTATATTTCACTACCAAGTTCTTGTACGGTGTTATCCGTCCGTTATGGTCGCCTCTCAGAAGTCTACCCGGTCCTAAAAATAAAAATATCATTTGGGGACATCTGCAAGAGATATTCAAAGAAGATCCAGCTGAAGTTCATCTCAAGTGGGCTTATGAGTACGGACCTACCTACGTAAGTAAACCCGTTCTTTATATTCCTAAAGTTATTTTAACACGAAGCCTGTTTCTACTATAAGGTATACAAAGGATTTCTGAACGTCAGTTGCCTGCTATTTTTATGTTTCGACCTTTTAATTACAATATGCTGTGGATTTGTAGCGGGATCGTGTTGTATCCCTCGACTCCAAAGCTCTGGCATACATCCTCAATCACTCATATGACTTTCCAAAACCCGAAGAACTCCGTGAAAATTTGGCAGAATTACTTGGTCAAGGTAGCTAAAAACCATCTATAAGGTTGGTTTTTGCATCATTTGCTAACCAGTGATGAAACAGGGCTGTTATTCGCTGAAGGTTGGCATGTTTTGTTGTGTAGCTCAACTTTTTGCTGATCGTCTTAACGCCGAAAAGGTGACGTTCATAAACGGCAGGCAAGTGCTGTTTCCACCTTTTTTAATTCTCTCTAAACTTTATTATAGCGTCGTGTCATGGTCAGTAACAGCCCTAACAGTTTCATTGACTCGAGGATTTATGCCAAGAACATGTAGAACCCGTCCTTTGCACGACCTCATATCCGCGAATTGACTGATATATTCCATGAGAAATCACTTCAAGTAAGTCAGGTTTACATATGCTACCATCTTGGTATCTGATTAAAAACCATCAGCTTCGGGATACATTGAACATGCAACTCACTCAGTCCGGTGGTGTTGAATTCATTGTCAATATATGCCCATGGCTTAACAAAGTAACACTGGATATAATCGGACTAGCAGGTGAGAATTCTTTCGTATTTATATGAAAATGGTATTGATTATTCTTGCAATAGGATTCGACTATAAATTCGATGCACTCAATCCTACTGGAAAGACTAATGAACTTCTCGCGGCATTCTCTAACACCATGAAAGGTGGCGGCTTCCGACTTGTAAATCTCATCAGAGCTTATTTTCCTCTTCTACGTAAAATTGTGAGCTACGCCTTCCAAATCACTCAGAAGTCAATAAGCTAATTCACTTGAAAAAGCCCACCCGTCAAAGACGCCATTTGATCAAGTCAAGCGAAGTAATGACGCGTATTGGATTCGAACTTGTAGAGACGAAGAAACAGGCTCTGCAAGCTGCTGCAAATAATAAGGAAGGCAGTCCCATTGAGAAGAGTAACATCTCAGGAAGAGATTTGTTAAGTCGCTTGCTCGCGGCGAATATGGCTACAGACCTTCCGGAAAACCAACGTCTATCTGACCACGATGTGTTTTCTCGTAAGTTCAGACTCATGTCCAGGTTCACAGTTGCTCAACCTTATGTTTTTATCTTCTACTAGAAATTTCAACTTTCCTCGTCGCGGGACACGAAACAACAGCGACCGCAGCAACCTGGGCTCTTTTCGCGCTCGCTAAACATCCAGAGGTTCAGGCTAAACTGCGCGAAGAGCTGCTACTGGTTGAAACAAATACGCCTTCGATGGATGAGCTCAATGCTTTACCATACTTGGAAAATGTCGTCAGAGAAACGATGCGCTTGCATGCACCGGTTTCCTCTACCGTAAGGGTTGCGGCGAGGGACGACATGATTCCACTTGAGACTCCCTACCAGGATAAGAATGGAATCATGCGGCATGAGATTCCGTATGTTTCTTCGTTATGTTTTTCTTTTCGAATCTGACTCCCTTTTTTTTTGTAGAATCAGCAAAGGAGGTAAATACTAACATACATCTATCGTGATATGTCAACGTCCTGAGATCTGTTCTTAGATAGACTTTTTATCCCGATTCTTGCTCTCAATGTCCACACTAGCATTTGGGGTGATGATAGCAGGGTTTTCAGGTAATGTCCCAAGCCTCAGGCTCTTTCATCCAGTTGACGCATCTTTTTAAGACCGGAAAGATGGACGGAGGATTCTGAAAAACAGCGCGATGTTCCAGGGGTATACGTAAACATGTTGACGTTCCTTGCAGGACCAAGGCATGGATTTCTTTATCATATTAATATCATGACAGGTCTAACTTAATTTTGACTATGCCTATCCTTATTAATAGGGCTTGCATCGGATTCAGGTTTGCCCTTGTTGAGCTGAAGTGTATCCTATTCGCCCTCGTTCGATCCTTTCAATTTGAACTGGCAGTCCCTGCTGAAGATATCACAAAGAGATCCGCGCTGGTGACACGACCCTTCTTGAAGGGATCTTCAAAGTCTGAGAGCCCTCAGCTACCTTTGAAGATATCGCCTTGGAAGGCCACTTGATATAAGGCGCGCAACAAGTTCGCTTAGAATATATATATTTATGTATCTCCGAGAACGAATACAGAAAATAAGTTCGTGAACTACACTATAGTTACAATATGGGTGCGCCGCTCTATCCAAATGTGCCACGAATAACCATGTTTTGGTCAACGGATCATTGTCACCCAACGACTGTAACACACTTTGTTTAGCCCGTGCGAAAATAAGTCGAAAAGAAGAAGAAAAAAAGATTGGTACATATGCAGCGTGAATAAGCAAAGGGTTTCATGTGTGTATATCAGTGTCAGAAGAAGGGATCTGTTGTTCCTGTTCATGTTTGTGTTCCGTCGGCACCTGTCGTTCTTCGGACGTGCGCACAGGCGTCCAAACAGAATCACCATCCATGCTTGGTCCTCGACTCGAGTGACCAACAAGACTTGGTGCGGAAAAGTCCGAGAAAGTGCCTACTTCCGAAGAGCTCATAGTTTGAGATCGAGATAAAGCGTCTTCAAATGTCTGTGAAGAATCTGTTGGAGAAGGTGGTAATGGTACTTGGTGTGGTTCTGTTGTTGTTATTGTTGTGGTTGCTGTTGTTGTGATAGAAGGAAGGAGGTCAGAAAGAGAGGGCACGGGTTTGCGTTTCTGTGGCGTGATGCTATTTCGCTTCTCTGATTTCGGTTTCGAAGTAGGTGGTAGAGGTCCTACTGTGTCGTCCGTATGTATGACGAGAGGAGGAATGTTAAAGTTCTATGAAAGCAGTCCGTCAGCCAGCCAGCCTCGCGGTGGGGAACCAAGGCAGCAGTAGCTTACTTTTTTCATCAGTTCTTGCCGCCACCGTTCAGAATCCCAAACCGAATACGAAAGATCTGACTTCTGCGAAGGGGGTTAGTGAACGTCCAGAACAGTCATGAGGATGAAAAGCGAACGTACAAAATCAGTGCCCAGATGAGCATCATGGCGGAAGTTGGTTGGAGACCCAATAACCATTTTTGAGTTCTTCTTGGTTTTTGTTCTCGACTTCTTTTTCGGAGAACATTCTGGGCTTTGGGATGGCGACTGTGACCTCATTGAGTACGGGATATACGTTGGCGAAAATGGCTCGTCCTCATCGACAGTGCCGGAATTGCATAGAAAGAATGAAAGCATGACTGAGGAAGTACTGCTAGAATGTGTCCTAAAAGACGGCACAAAGGGCATAGCTGGTGTAGACAATAGCGATCCTTGTATTTATGCAAAGGAAAGAAAAAAGAACAAAAAAAATTATGCCGGCACAATCGCCTGAAATGGGATTTTTGGACTTGAGTCCGGTAAGCAAATCAAAGATGTTCAGGATAATTTTGTGAAGGGATGCTGATGAAGAACGTCGATGACTGACCCTGCGGACTAACACCGGCCCCCAACGCCCAGCAATGCCCAGGGGGAAAGAGACAACAAGGGCGGAAGGAGGATAGAGACAGAATGGGAACAGCCATCAGTCGATACGTGGACAGCTTTTTAAGAGCACGACGTGGGTGCGTTGCGGTTTCCGCCAGGAATCTCAACCTAGACAGAGTGTCAAAACACGCTTCTCCGATAGGCTGATGACAACCGCGTTCTATCGCAAAAAATAGCCCAACTTGTTTTGGCTCCTTCCTGGGCAAAGGTATTCTCTCTAACTTTGAATGTAAGTATAAAAAAACCATTGCGGTTATCAGTCGTCATTTGTTGTGATCAGTGTCGGCGGCGAGTCTAACCTTGGCCGAGTTATCCGGCGAGCCGGATGCGGCTAGCTCACACAGCTCGCGCACAAATGCAGTTACCACCAAAAATAGTGAGTAGTTATAATAAAGAAAAAAAAAGGATAGTAGAGTCGAGCCAGTCTACATTAATGTACGTATCATGAAAAACAAGTCATAACAGAATAATAAACACGGAGGGCCCCTAATCTGATTACCATTTGCTTTCACGACCTCCATAGCCACCACCGCCTCCTCCTCTTCCACCTCCGCGATAACCACCGCCACGACCACGGCCACCACCACCACCACCGCCATAGCGATCTGTGCAGGGAAAAGTTATACAACAGGGGAAGCAAAAGAATTTATGATGCACTACTTACTTCGTCCACCGCCACCCCCAGCGTACATTGCCATCTCTTGAAGTTCGGGTGGAACAACAGATTTGGATTCACGAAGAATATTAACTAGTTCTCTTGCTGCACGTGCGTTCTCAGTTGTGAAATACGTATATGAAACTCCGGTTTGTCCGGCACGCTAGATATACCATTTTAGTGTCAATCAGCGAGTTTGAAAAAAGAAAGAGGAAGATCTCCGCACCCCTGTTCGTCCAATTCGGTGAATATAGTCTTCACAATTGTTCGGGAAGTCGTAGTTCTAAGATGTCAAAAATGTCAGCAATATGCCGGTCGGTAACCAAAAAGACAACACATACAATGACATAACCAACGTCCTTGACATCTTTCGTGGGTGAAAAAAAAGAAGCGACATTCCAAAGAATTTTCAAGAGAGGATAAGGAAAGAAGGCACCAAAAGTTGTGAAAAAGAGGTCATGCAAGTAGACGTCAATAGGAAGCAATATCCAACGCAAAAATAAAAGGGATGCCACGGTATTAGGCAATAAGTCAGAAGAACAACCTCACACAAACCGGGTCACCCTAGGGACTTCAGACGACAAAAAAAGAGAATCTGAAGCTCGAAGAGGGACCGGTAGACCGACACAAGGCAGTAATCAGAGAGAAAAAGCGCGTTCATAGTCTTGAAAGGGTTCCACGATTTTAACAATGGTCCACTTCATCCCCCATCTACTTGGCTCAAGGAACAAACAATGGGAAGAATCCGAGGGCCATGACGTTCGATCCCTTTCCTCACTTAGCAAGACAAGAGACAAGGGGGACGGGTCATGCACACATAATGACATGACGTCCCGGTTATGCTCAACATTACCTGCGCGCCATCACTCAAATTTCTACTGACCTAACTTGTTTGCGTCTGTGAACCGATGACCCCGCAACCATAGTTTACCTTCCTAATTCATTTATGATGTAGGTTAGGGGTATGGTGCGTTCATCAACCGCGCCTCCAAAAAAAGAAAGCAAAGAAGCGATTGACAAATAAAGGTGGTTGACACTGGCCATTGCCCAGACCGAAAGAAGCTTGAAGAAAGCAAATGGAATAATAAACGTACCAAGACCACGACTGGCGACATCAGTCGCTATCAAAATGGGCGAACTACCGGTTTTGAATTCATTCAAAACCCAATCACGTTCACGCCTAGCAACGCATTATCAAATAATGTCAGAATATCATTATCACGCAGCAAGATAGATTACATACTGTTCCTTATCACCATGAATGGCTAGTGCCGGCCAGCCATCTTGTCGGAGATATTTAGTGATGTCATCCGCAATTCTCTTCGTACTGACGAAAATGAGTACTTTGGCATTCTCGCTGCCGATTTGATCGAGATGTTTGATAAGCTTGTTGCGCTTGTCGAAATCAGTGCAAACTTCAACAATTTGTTTGATATTATGGTTGGCGGTGAGTTCCAAAGAGCCGATGTTTACTTGAATAAAGTCGTGTAGGAAATCCTGCATCAAGGTGAGAAGATACGTCTTCAGGAATACAAAGATTGCTTACGTTTGCCATTTTTTGAACGTCCTTGGGCCATGTGGCACTAAACATGAGGGTTTGACGGTCAGGCCTGATTTGACCGATGATCTTTCTAATTTGTGGCTCGAAACCCATATCGAGCATACGGTCGGCTTCATCCAGGACAAGATACGTGACACGTCGGAGATTTGTTTTATTGCTTTCTAGCATATCGATTAATCTTCCTGGAGTGGCTATGACAATTTCGACACCACGTTGCAAGTCTCGTATTTGAGGCCCTTTGGGAGCACCACCATAAATAGCTGTATTGCGGATGCGTGAATTAGAGCTATATAGTTAATCGAGATAAATATGCCGATAAATAAGAAAAAAGGGAGCACCGCATACCCGAATTTTGTGCACTCTTGTTGAATCTGGACCGCCAGTTCACGAGTGGGAGCTAGGATCAGGGCAATAGGACCATCTCCTGGACGTAGCAAAGGTTGACTAGTAATTCGTTCAGCGGCAGCTTTAAAAAGAAGAGTCAACAAATTGGGATAAGCTTACGCATTAATATGTAGCATAGCTGGCAAGGCAAAAGAGATTGTTTTTCCACTTCCAGTTTGCGCGATAGCAACAACATCACGACCACTAAGAGCCATTGGCCATGCCTGGCATTGAATCGGTGTTGGGGAGGGAAACCCTTGTGCACGTATTGTGCCAAGCAAGTATTCTGGGAAACCCACTTCCTCGAAGCTGGTAATTGGTCGTGGGATGTTGTGTCCAGCAACCTGAAATCCATCTCCTTAAGTCTGATGCGCAATTAACATTCAAAGGACCACAACTTGCCTTCATTTCTTTTTGACGTCTAAATTCTTCTACTTCTCGCTCACTACGAGCAGTAACCTTTGGATCTTCGACATAGAAGTTTTTCTCGAATTTCTCTAATTTTTGGGCGGCCCAATCTATATTGTGAAGACCTCCTCCAAGACTCGACATCATATCTGAGCCTCCTCCATAACCTCCTCCATAGCCACCGCCCCCACCGCGGCCACCACCGTAGCCCCCGGCGTGATATCCATACCCGCCACCCCCGCCGCCGCCTCCACCGTATGAACCGTAATTCTATACAAGCATCCTATGAGTAACAATGATTTAGCAGAGTGAGAAACGCTACCATACCGATTGACCACCCGCCATTTCTATGTTAATTAGGGAAAGTGAAGTAAAATCGAGGGAATTTGAAGTTAGGAGAAATTTTACGCTTATAAGCTGGCAAGTGGGTGAAGGAAAAAAAGATGCGGCCGAGCGTCACGGCTCTCGAACTATCAGTAAACTCCGACACAGCAATGTCCGAAAAAAGGTGTTACAGGTGAGCCTTATGTAATAATTTACCACAACTCCGTAAAACTTGGAAAAAAAAGAAGAAAAAAATGTCGACAACGAAATAAAATTTCTTTTGGGTTCTTTTTTTCTTGAAACATGTTTTAATCTACCCGTTGAGACAATGTTGAGAATTACCGTCCAGAACGATGATGTCCAAATGGTGTCCCTATTTTTAGTCTGGCATGATTATGATTACAAATTATATCTTCGCGTCGCGTTCTTTGACCAATATCCACCGCGACCCTTTAAGCAAACTTCGCGATGGTGAGTTTTCCAACAATGTCATGAAGAATTGTTGTCATTATATTTTTATCAGTCTTCAGTAAACGGAACACCAAGGGGTGCAAAACGCCAACGCTCACCCTCCAGTCGACCAACCCACCAACGCCGTGCGTCAGACGCGTCGGGTTCATCATTGCCGCCTTCTTCTCCATTACCCACCTTCTCCGATACCGATGAAAATCTTAGCGATAGAGATCTAGTTCCAGATGCTGATGAAGGTATTTTAGACGACGAAGAAGGGGACGGAGAAGACTTGTTTGACGAGAATATCCTTCAAGAGTAAGCAAAACCTGGACTTCCATCTTCTTCAGACTTTTTTATTGTCGAAATTTACTTAGCGATTATGCTGCTAACGCTCGATTGGATACCTACGATGCCGCAGACTTAGACGACGACAATGAATACGATGCTTTATCTGCAACGGCGCGTCGCGCTGCAGAAGCTGAGATGGCTAGACGCGATCGAAGTTCTCAAAAGAGAGGCGATCGCGCCGCGCGACGAAGTCGAGCTCCTGCTTTTCTGCAAGATGATGACGAGGAAGAAGAAGTCGACACTCAAGGTGGTTTACTGGCGGGTATGAAGAAACGTACTCGTCGTGTCTACGACGAACCGAAATACATGGACGACGCAGAAGGCGTCGAAGACGTAAGTTGAAGCTTTGTGGCATTGGCCGTTTTGTTCAATCATTTTTACCATAGGAAATTCCTTTGGAGCATCTCGGTGACATCAAAGCCGATTCAATAGCAGCTTGGATAGCGACTGAAAGCGTGCAGCGTGCGATTGAAAAGCACTTCCTAAACTTCCTCATGACCTACGTCGATGAACATGGTACAAGTGTTTATGGTCAACGCATCCGGACTCTCGGTGAATGTAAGAGCTAATCATCATCAGCAAAGCAGTTGTCTTATCTTCACCTTACATAGTGAACTCAGAGTCTCTGGAAGTTTCGTATTTGCACCTAGCCGACTCTAAAGCAATTCTTGCCTATTTCCTGGTAAACTGTCCTGCTCCAATGCTTGGCATCTTTGATTCGGTGGCATTGCGAGCTATCCTTTTATACTACCCGAACTATGAGCGTATACACTCCGAGATTCACGTCCGTATCACTGAACTTCCGACTTCCTCGACTTTACGGGATCTGCGCCGTTCACATCTAAACAGTCTTGTCCGCGTTTCAGGTGTTGTCACGCGCCGAAGTGGGGTTTTTCCCCAGCTGAAATATGTCAAGTTCGACTGTACGAAATGCGGCACTACATTGGGTCCTTTTTATCAAGACACAACTACGGAGGTGAAAATCAACTTTTGTACAAGTTGTGAGAGTAAAGGACCTTTTCAAGTTAACTCGGAGCACACTGTTTATCGGAACTATCAAAAGATGACATTGCAAGAATCCCCCGGATCGGTTCCTGCAGGGCGACTTCCTCGGCATAGAGAGGTCATTCTCCTGTGGGATCTTATTGACTCCGCAAAGCCCGGAGAGGAAGTTGTAAGATCATAACCCCATTCTCCCTTGACGATACTCAATTATACATTCATCATATAGGAGATCACGGGCATATACCGCAATAATTTCGATGCCGCGCTGAATTCAAAGAACGGATTCCCTGTCTTCTCAACAATAATCGAGGCTAACCATATTAATAAAAAAGAAGATTTATTCGCTGCTTATCGACTAACGGAGGAAGACGAAAAACAAATTCGTGCATTAGCCCGGGATGATCGAATCAGTAAACGACTCATTAAATCAATTGCTCCATCCATATATGGTCACGAAAACATCAAGACTGCTCTCGCTCTTTCCCTTTTTGGCGGTGAAGCAAAAGACATCAAACGAAAGCATCGCATTCGTGGTGATATCAACGTCCTCTTACTCGGCGATCCAGGTACTGCAAAATCGCAATTCTTGAAGTATATTGAGAAGACCGCACATCGAGCTGTTTTCACCACCGGTCAAGGTGCTTCTGCTGTTGGTTTGACAGCAAGTGTGCGCAAGGATCCTGTTACACGTGAATGGACGTTAGAAGGCGGTGCCCTTGTGCTCGCGGATAAAGGGCACTGTCTTATCGACGAGTTCGATAAGATGAACGATGCTGATAGAACATCGATTCATGAGGCCATGGAACAGCAATCTATTTCAATCGCAAAAGCTGGTATTGTGACGACCCTTCAAGCGCGTTGTGCTATCGTTGCTGCGGCCAATCCCATTCGCGGACGCTACAATCCAACTATCCCTTTTCAACAAAATGTCGAACTCACGGAACCTATTCTATCGCGTTTCGATATTCTTTGTGTGGTTAAGGATACTGTAGATCCTGTTGCTGACGAACTTTTGGCCCGGTTTGTTGTCGATAGTCATCTCCGGAGTCACCCCAAGTTTGAAAGAGACACGGAGGAAATGGATGTCGGTTCAATACAAGATGCAGATGTGAGTGGATGCGGACCCTTTTATTTTCCCGCAGACTTGTTTTCTAATTAGCTATATGTTTAGATAATTCCTCAAGATCTGCTTCGCAAGTATATTATGTATGCTCGAGACAGGATTCATCCGGTATTGCACGACCTCGATCAAGAGAAAATATCTCGTCTTTTCGCCGATCTTCGACGTGAATCACTCGCTACTGGATCATTCCCGATCACTGTACGACATCTTGAGAGTATGATTCGGATGGCCGAAGCAAGCGCGAAAATGCATTTACGTGAATACGTTCGTGCAGACGACGTTGACCTTGCTATCCAAGTCGCAGTCGGAAGTTTCGTTAGTGCCCAGAAGACTTCCATCAGGAAGAGTCTGGAGCGAGGATTCAGGAAATATTTGTCTCATGCCAAAGACCATGAAGAACTGTTAGCTTTCTTGCTGGGTCAACTGATTAAAGAGCGTGTGCGGATGCATCAGTTGAAGAAACGGGAGCAGCCTGAAAGAATCTCTATTAATGTTTCGGAGCTTGACGAACGAGTAAGCCTTCTTATTCCTACCTTCAGCATATGTTGACATTTGTCTCAGGCAAAAGAGCATGATATTTATGATACCACTCCGTTTTTGAAGTCCAAAGTTTTCTCCGCAAACGGTTATACCCATCATGGTGGTGTCATCGAGAAGGTGTTTAGAAGCGTTGACGTATTCTGATGTATGCCGTTTATATAACAAAGTCGCACGGCAGTCTATGTATCATATCATACATAGCGTGTACGTTGTCCATTGACCATGTATTATTCCAATTCAAAAATATTCCTATATAGTTTGCATATACATTAAGGGAAAGATTGAGCAGTTTCCCATACGTTACTTAACGTCTCCTCTTTCTCCAATTACTAAACTTTGACGAATGTTCGTGATAAAAAAAATAGAAAAAATTACAGCTCACCTTTTTGCTCAACTGTCATAATCTGCAAACAAAAATTGCACCCACGAATCATTATAACGATTTATGGCAGATGTTTTAGCATCAATCTTTCGGGCTAGTCCACTTGTAAGTGTTTCGGGCATACAAGTAGATTTGTGTCATCTTCACGAACTGAAAGAATGTTGTCGTATCGTCTGTCTAAGGGCTCGATACGTAACTGTGCTAAATCATCAAAGATTTCGTATACATCCTCCCTGCACGAGAAACGATGTAGATAAGTATTATCAAGTTCGTTAGAATGAGACACGTACCGAATGGAGTCGTCTGGCTCCCTCAGTATGGGCACGATTGACCAAGCTCTTCGAGGAGAAGTATAGAGAGTACTCGCCCTTGACCCGGAATTGTTTTTTCGTAATCTTTTCGTTCTTCCTTATGGGTGTTTGTGGCTCATGAACATTGAAATTATTAACAATGTCAACAGGACGTGGCGCATCTGCGTGTTTTATATCGAAATTCGAATCGTCCGAATTCTCGGCTTGTCCATCCGAAGACACCAAGAGATTGTCCGAATAATCATATTCCTCCCACACCGATACGCTATGAGCTTTGTCCAGCCGTGCCTGGAAGAAACCGTAGCACCGAGCAACTGCTACTCCTTGCAATTGTTCAAGCTCTTCGTAGAACCATGCTTCTGGCTCCAGAGCTCGATATTTTAGCGACCAGGGGCGGTAAGTTAACTTTGTGGCTGGAGTTGAGGACATTCGCGGTGTAGACCACGCCAGACTTGCCTATTCCGAGCTCGTTTCCTAAGGAGATTACGAGGTGCATATCTCCAGGAGGTGAGAGCACCGAACCTAAGACTCTAAGCGAGCAGGCATACCACCCGGTCGCGTCAAATTCCACGAAAGGTTGTTGTCCCGGTTTTACGATACCTTTATGGAATCAACATTGGCATCGTTGTCTAAGACAAGACCGCGGAAGGTAAGACCTGAAAGAACATTCAGAGGCTACAACATATTAATTTAGAGGTCTGTCAAACATTAATATACTCACTAGAAGAGACTTCATGGTAGTCCGGGTCAAGGAGAGTGCCTAAACACTCGAGTTAGTAGCCAATGTGGAGGCATTAGTGCAGCCCGCTGACACCTTCAACTTACACCTCCTAATCTACCATTTCAAGCCACGCATTTGCCGACTTCTTACAGGAACGTCACGGACATGACACCACAGATTCTTTTGGAGAATTTAGCGTTGACTATTTAAAGTACTCTAAACACTACATAATAGACTTGAGCAGTTTTTATCTCCACTCGCCATCTCGTGTCCTATGTCTGTGCCCAAATCCTATTATATATTCAAATCATGTCTCGAATGCAATGTTTAAACAATTCAGTGGAAGCAAGTTTGGTAGACTCGTCCTCTTCTTCCCCGTCTTCACCGCTATCAGCATCAGACGTACTCATAAATGACGGGATTTTTCGAACCCGAAGGGTGCATTGGGGTGCGACGTGAAGGTTCGGGGATCCGTAGTCTACAACAATTCATCCTGAACATCATTTACTGCCAAATCTCCCATTTAAGAAGCATCCGGGCCTTTAACCCTGCAAATTTAGCCGCATTACATCCGCCTAAAGCAAGCTCTATCATACTCGGCCATCGCAAACTGCTGTCTCAACTCTCAGTGGAAGTCCAAGAGTTACAAGACACAGCTGACGGGCTACAGAATGTGCGAACGTCCACCACATTTGTAGAAAACTTAATAGCTTTTGTGGAGACCCGCTATCCTGTGAGATACCATTGTCAACCAACGACTCGAGCTACTACCCGGTTCACCTCCTCCGTAAACACTTGGGACACTTCGGTATGACAATAACTCTCCCCTAAACGCCGAACAGCAGGTAGCGGGAATCAAGGCATTGGCGGGGTGGTATCTTTCGCACATCAATAGGCGACATATGATGCCGGAGGACAGCGTGGTGGATGTGGTGGACGTGGTGGACGAGATTCCAATGCAAGCGGTAGAACCGTTGAATGGTTTCTTAAAGGCGAGGACTCATGATCGTCGACGAGCTATCATCCTCATCAAATCCTAGACGCGATACGCTGAAAAGCTTGGATACCCATAATAATTTACTCTACCGTTTTTCTCCGACTCTACACAGCTATGGTATCACCGGTAAAGGCCAAAAATTGGTGGTCTTTGTCCCACAGTGACGTTGACCGCCTTTTCGATGTGATACCACTCCGGGCTATGGAGTGTTGATTCAAACTTCCAACGAACGGTTACGCATCATCCGCAAAAATTCTCAAACAGGTCAGTGACCCATACGGATAAGTTTGCCTTATTTAAGTTTTGTAGCTGTGCATGGGGAGAGCTATATTTCTTTGAACGTAGACTTGGATTCCTGTCCAACAGGTTTCATGTGCTGCGCATACACCAACAGGAAAGAATGCGACGATGCCAAAATTCAGCTTCTTACAGCACCAGGCGAAATCAAGAAGCGAAATTCAAAAGCCAAAATTTGAAGACATTGCTCATTTCCCTTACTGAGATGATCGCCACCCGCTACCGAGAACCACCAGGAAGTACACGATAAACAGCTAGAGCTACTTGAATGTTGTGGCCAACTAGTATCCGTGATCCTTGCGGACCTTGCCTGATCATGAGGTGCGGCTTACATTTTAGCCTTGCGTGTTCCTACTTACCGTAAACCTATACTTGTAGCATTTGTACTTATAAATAGCTAGGATGTTAATTTGGGGAATAGCATGTTTTCGTTTTGCTGTATCTAACTCATCACAAGTTTATGCAACCTGTGTACACGTCAGACTAGTCAATTGGTCACGTCGCCTCATTTCACGCGTCGCCACTTGCTGCATATATGCGCATATCTTTTTCTCCCGTCATTATTTCTTCACAAGTATCATTCTCGTTCTCAGAGTATCAGAGTTTATCTCCCACATACTTTATCTAATTGACAAGCCCCGAGCTAGGATTGATAGCACTTCAAAAGTTGGAATAGTGAACCGAGTGGACATCAGTATGTATAATTTTCTTCTAAGCCTGGTGGCTGTATCTTTCGATCAAGTTGTTCTCTAGAGAATTTTATCAATCTATTGGTTACTTCCGTCCCCCTCGGGCCTGAGTAAGTGCTTGACTTCAGCATCTTGATACTGACTCTGAAGCTTATTAGATTTCTCAATAGTTATGGATCGAACACCGAATGATCCTCAGAATTCACCTGAACAAGATGCTCAGGATCTATTCCAAGCCGCAAACTTACCGGTGAAAGCATGTTTATACCTCCCAGACCGTCTCTTTGAAGGAATGGACCAGACATACGCACCCGCAGATTCACCATTGCTGTTTGGACATCTTTTATTACGAAAGTTTCCGTTAAAGAAGCTTGCGGGCCTTTGGCCCAACTCTGACAACCCTACAAATCTGACATTACACTGCTGAAGCAAGTTTGCACCACACTCAGTCATCGCATACTGCCGTCTCGCCAGAAGTCCAAGAATTACAGGGTACACCCGATGGACTACGACATGTGCGAATGTCAGTCACATTTCTTGAAAATCTAATAGCTTATGGAGGCCACCAATCTCGTGTGATGCCGGCAACTCGAGCTAGTCCCCGGCTTACCTCGTCCATAAACACTTGGACTCTCCGGTATGACAAGAACTCACCCCCAAACGCCGAACAGCAGGTAGCGGGCATCGAGGCACTGGCGGGTTGGTATCTTTCGCATATCAATAGGCAAGATATGATAGTGAGGGATGGCTTGTTGAATCAAACGTCTGACTCACCATATACAAAAGTTCTGAAGTAGGTCAGTGACCTATGCGGATAAAGTTTGCTTCGCTTAACTTTTTATAGCTGTGGGAGAGCTACAGTTTTTCAATTATAGACTTGGATCCCATCCAACGGAAAGCGCTTTGTGTTCTGCGCACGCATCAATAGAGACATGATGGTTTTGTCGCGTCCCATAGGATGGGAGGACCTCACAATGCTTCCAGTGCTAGCTGGCATACTTTTGCGGCCACTGACATGGGCCAATTTGATGCAGAGATATTACTCAATTACTGCCTGTGACCGTCAACACCATTTCTTTCTCGTTATCATCAACGACACCCCGACGCCGACCACCCAGGACCCTCCACACCCCCCGAATGTGAATTCAACATCCGCGGTTCTCCCTACGCCATCGACAACTTATCATTTTCTACAGAGTTTCTCTTTGTAATAGGGTCGAAGCTCACAAACCCGGACCCTCCAGCTCAAAACGGACCTTACATCCACAAATGTCGCATGGTTTGGACCAAGTTTGGAAATAAAACGATTCCTCATCCAAAACAGCGAGACCGAAGCGCAATCAACTTCTTCGGTTGGTTTTTAAATAATGCCTTACAAGTGAGCATTCCGTCTCTGTTGACGTCGCACTGATGAAAGTGCGTCGGTGATAGTACATGGTACACTTGTTCGATTTAGAGCGGGAATAAAAAATTGAGGGCTTAAATTTCATTTGTCCAGTGTTCTTTCCTAGGGGTAACTTCGTTCAATTTTTATAATTATTACTCTGTGTGATTGAGCTTAAAGTGTTTTAAGTCTTGAACTTGAGGCTCGAGTTGGCTGCGTCCCAAAATCAGTTGCCAAAAAATGCCGAGATATCAGTGGCAAAGGCTTAGCAAGCGGAATTAAGTAATCGATGCGTAACGTCAACATGCTCTTTAACCAAATGTCATGCGGATACTGACTTGGAATGTTGTAAGCTTTTTTAATGAACCCTCTTCGTGCACACTCATGCTCATGAAATTATAGAATGGAATCAGAACTTTACCTCAGTACCATCCGTATGTACATGATGTTACTCGTCTCTCCATCGACTCGGAGCATGACGCTCATTCTTTTGAAGATGGAATTCTTTGAAAACTTCAGATGCTATCCTAGATGAACTTAAAGCCGATATAATATGTTTTCAAGGTCTGTTTTAAGTCGGGTTTCCCCTAGACCTGACATTGTCTGAAAGGAACACTACTACCTCAACATAGAGATGAAAACGCAACGCAACACATTACCAAAATACTTTCCACTTCCCACGAAATACGAGTCATTTTTGTCTTTCCCACTTCATAAAGGTGGATATAGCGGTGTCGCGGTTTATACAAAAACTCGTTCTGTCGCACCTTTAAAAGCTGAAGAAGGTTTGACCGGAAAGCTACAACCAAAACCACCATTGGATGCCACTGAACGAATATCACCATCTTACCCCTTGCTCAGCGATCTATCCATCTACCCCGAAGACGACGGATCTAAATTATCCAGCTTGATGGACTTGGATTCCGAAGGTCGAACTCTCATACTGGATCTCGGTTTATTTGTTCTTATAAACGTGTATTGTCCGGCGGAAACATCAGAGACGCGTCTTCCGTACAAGATGAACTTTCATCTGCTTCTGCAAGAAAGGGTCCGCAAGCTGATCGAAGAAAAGAGAGAGGTATTGGTTGTAGGAGATATCAATGTCGCTGCTGCACCAATTGATCATTGCGATGGAAATCTTCCGAGTAACTTTACAACATTCTGGGACAGACCACCACGTGCTTGGTTTAAGAACTGGTTGTTCCCTCTTGGTCCTATGGTTGACATCGTCCGGAAATCGTGGCCCGATAGAAAGGGCATGTACACATGTAGGTTGTGCAGAACTGGTTGAATATGTTACAGGTCTTAAAAGGATGCGTCATGTGTTATAGGCTGGAATACTCGAATATCCGCACGGGATGTGAATTACGGCAGTAGAGTGGACTATATTCTCGTAACAGAGGGTCTTCTTCCGTGGGTACGAGGCGGTGATATTCAGCCCTCCATAAAAGGCTCGGACCATTGTCCGGTTTTTGTTGATCTATACGATGAAATTCGTTTGGAATCTGGTGAAACGCTTAATCTGAAAAACGCGATGGAGTATGAAGCAGCAAAAGGTCGTACTCCGCGCATTGCAGCTAGGTTTTCGGATGAGTACAAACAAAAGATTTTGTCATCTTTCTTCCTATCAAAAAGGAAGAACGAGTATTCATCCTCTTCTGGGTCCAGTCCGTCGACTACTCCGCCGGAGGATGTTCAGCGAACTCTCACGACGAAGGTAGAAACTACTATAGAAACTGAAACGATGGATCCGGTTCAAGTATCATCTCAAGAATACCCATCATTACCTTCTTCAGGTTCTGTTACCACGCTAGCAAGCTCTCAGACGACAACAACCGTAAAACCACATCACAAGAGGAGCCGCGGCGACCAAAAAGACGGAGTCAAACACAAGAAGCAAAAGATAAACCAAGCGAAAATCTCATCGTTCTTTATGAAGGACTCGGACGGAAAGTCGCCCTCATTATCGTCGTCAGTGCGTTCCTCCAAGGTTGCAAACGAGGTTATTGACATTGACGAAGCTGAGTTGTCTAAGCGTCAGATTGAAGAAGACCGGTTGTTGGCTCTGCAGTTGTCGCAACTAGAAGAAAATCTTGATACCTCTTCTTCGGCGCCGTCGAATTCACAAAGTAAGGATGCGTGGAGCGAGATGCTTGCACCAATTCAACCTCCCAAATGTGATGTCCACAACGAGCCTTGTAAGGAATGGACTGTGAATAAAGCAGGTCCGAATAAAGGCAAAACATTTTTTCTCTGTTCACGGTGCGAAACGTTCACATCCTCTTTTTAATTGTTTATCTAAATTTTTGTTAGGCCTGTAGGGCCAGGTTATGACAAAGGCAGGGCAGAACGACTGAGAGAAGAAGTTGATACTCGGTACCACTGCAACTATTTCAAATGGTCGAGCGAGATTAGAAGAGAAAACCAGAAGACAAATGTAAAACTGAGGCGGTAATGAGACTTTGCTCAGCGGGTAATGCATTTTTCATATCATATGCATCATATAATTGGGGAAACACAAGGAAGCTGTAATATCCCGGGTTTAAGTCGACTGCCCCTCGCCGATAAACAACTTCGCCGGTTTTATACATATAATTTTCCACACGTCTCCAATACAATACACGCATACAATAAGTCATTGAGACATTTACAAAAAGGACTTGTTATTATGCCCTGGTGTAGAGGAGGAGATTTTTGGAGGTGCCATAATGACGGTCAATGATAGTTTCAAAAAGTGTCGCTCTGATTGCTAAGTATCCCCTTTATTCGGATCATACTTGTGACAAAATTTTATGTCGTGCATTACATGAATTTGAGCTAAGAACATAGTCCTGTTAGATTGTTTGTCGCAACTAAGTCAACCTTCTCCGAATCTGAACGGAAGTATCGCACTGTCACACTCTTGTACTTCTTTCCAGCTTCATGGATTACTTGAGAAACCTTGGATCTGCTGCCGCATCTTCTTTATTACAAAAATCTGGGATATCATTACCCTTCTCGCTGGGAGAGAAAGTCACATCTTTCGAAGGAAAAACCATCTGGTCTCTATATGACGCTACCAAGCGCGTGAGTTTTAATGTGCCAAATGCTTTGGTGGGCCTCCTTAATTTTCCCAATCTCGACTAGGATGATTCTAGCCCAGTGTCAGTATTCTCATTCGATGCGAATCAAGGCAATAAACGATCGCAGCTCCCTCTTGCGAAGAACGCACTAAGGAAGCTCCGAACAATCAGACATCCAGATGTATTAAAGTTTATCGATGTCGTTGAAACAGATTCCACTATCCATATCGTGACGGAGCGTGTTCAACCGCTGTCAAAAGCCTTGCATAATAGTCCACAAGGAAAGGAAGATTGGCTATGCTGGGGTTTGCACCGAGTGTCAACTGCGCTGGCATTCGTCAATGAATCATGTGCTTCCACGCATGGAAATCTGCATGTCGATTCTGTTTTTGTTGCTAGCTCGGGAGAGTGGAGGCTTGGTGGATTTGAATTGTTGAGCAGTGCGAAGGATGATGCAGCTGTGTTATATGTTAGTTGTTCCTTCTTTTGTCAGGTTCTCTCTCGAATTATAATCTTCTCTAGACTCTTGGAAGCCTTATACCCAATGCGTCAATGTACGCCTCTCCTGAAGTTGCTAAGAGCGGGTGGTCTGTTTTGAAGGAGTGAGTTTGCATTACTCTCCTCTCCGTACAGTTATTCTGATTTCTTTAGGTTACCGGTTTATGCACAAGACGCTTATGCCTTAGGTCTTTTTATTTATGCTTTATATAATCCCAATGCGCCACTACCCTCAAATAATGCAACCACACCCCCTTCTCGTGGGTCGATACCTAATGTGATATTCACGCCGTTCAAAAAACTTTTGAATCCAAGTGTTAAAACCAGGTTAACACCCAAAACATTCCTTGACAACGGGAATTCCTCCGGTGGCTACTTTACTGAAAATCCGTTAGTCAAAGTCTGTAAGGGATTATCAGATTTTGCGCTGTCAGGCGAAGGCGAGAAATTAGAACTTTTACGGTCAGATTCTTTCGATATATCGTGCAGTTCAAATCGTTTAACCTTTCCTTCAGAACCTTGAAAGAATCTTCGGATTCCTTCCCTCCCTCATTTACACTATACCTTATTTTACCGTCGCTGATGACAGCGCTTCAACATGCTGGTGCCACCGCCCCAACACTACTCCCACTAATTCTCCAGCTTTCGTCGAAAGTGCCACCTTCAGATTATAACTCGCTTGTCCTTGGTCCTTTAGTTAAACTTTTTGCCAGTCCTGACCGTGGAACCAGAATGGCCCTTCTGGAACATCTGCCGGAATTTGCTGATAAGCTCGACGAAAAGATGGTTGTAAATGATATCTGGCCTCATCTAGTATGTGCTTCCTCCATCGTATTTCTCCACTCTCCCGTATTTATACTCGATGTTCACAGCAAACTGGGTTTACTGATACAGTTGCCGTTATCCGGGAAGCAACAATCCGGGCAATCACTCTTATCGCTCCCAAGGTAGTTATCTAAATGGCTGGGTCTATAAAAAATATCTTATATCACCTCCAGCTATCCACTCGCATTCTAAACAACGATTTGCTACGTCACCTTGCGAGAGCCCAAAGCGATCAAGAGCCTTCTATTCGTACTAACACAGCCATTCTCTTGGGTCGTCTTGCCCCTTCATTGAATAACGTTTCTCGTCGAAAAGTATTGGTACCAGCATTTACTAGAGCCGTCAAGGACACCTTTGTACATGCTCGGGTTGCCGGACTTATGGCCTTTATGGCCTGTGGGGAACTCTTTGACCCAGAAGATATGGCCAAAGGTGTACTTCCTGTTATATCTTGGACCCTTGTTGACGGAGAAAAGTAAATTTGCTCGTATCATACTGAAACGTGACAGACTTATCCATTCCCTAGACTCGTTCGTGATCAAGCCTTCAAAACACTGGAGTATTTCGTGAAAAGATTAGAAGAACATGCACGAAATATGGTTTGTGCTTTCCTGCCTAGTTCCTAACATAGGCTCATCGTTTGTACAGCCAGAAACTACTCAGGACGATCCTGCTACTCGGTTAGCCGGTATTGCAGGTCAAGGTTCACAAACAGTACAAGCCACACTTGTCAATTCTGCGGCTGGCGCTGCTGGTGCATTGGCTGGGTGGGCAATCTCTTCGATTGGCAAGAAGGTATTGAATATTGTCCAAATGTTACCTTAGCTCTGACATCGATTTATCATAAGCTTACCGCAACTGACATGCAAACGGGGATTGGTGCTGAGGGTGCCACATCCGCACCCGCAATAGCTTCAACTTCATCAAGCTCAAACGGTTTCCCGTTCAGCGCAGCACCACAAAACAAACCCGCTGTTCCTCACTCTGTACCCACATCACCTAGATCTGCCCCGGCGAAAGGGAAAAATCTACAGCTTGGTGCCACAAAATCAACCACCACTAACACACTTCTATCTGCGGCTGAGTGGGGCGAAGAGGATGGAACAACAGATGCCTGGGACGGTGACCTGATGGACGTCAACGCCGATGCTGACGACTGGAGTACGTGCAACAAGGCTATTATAAATTTCTTGTCTGATTGACGTTGTATCACAGGTGCATTTGAGACAGCCCCAGTAATCACAACACCTCCTGATGATAATGGTATGGTTCATCAACGATCATAGTGCACGTGTTTTCTCAACAATATTATTGTTCAGACGCTTGGGGAGAATTTGACGACAAACCGAAAGCAAACCCTCCACCAACAATACCAAAATCACCTTCAAATCCCTCAAAGCTTTTATCCGCTGCTCAAACATTGCCGAAACCTCAGCCCCTTCGGATGGGTAGCGAAAGCAAGGCCATTGACAGAAGTCCAAGTCCAAACCCTCCGGCGGCGTTACCTAGCATGGCCGGTTTGAGCAAAGAAGAAAAAGCTGCTGAAATGGCTAAAAGAAAAGAAGAGCGGAAGCAGGTACGAAATTCACGTGGATTTTGTCATTCGGTCTCTAAATGTCCTTTATTTAGCGTATCGCGGCACTCAAAGAAGCCAAGAACAAAAAGACGGCCGCAGCATAATTTTCATCAAGAAAATACATCGAGGGTATATGGTCAATATAGGTACACATTGCTTATGGTATAGTACGGATACATCGTGAAAAAGCATCATTTGCTGCCAGTGGTAACTTGCTCCAGGGAAGCAATTTCCAATCGAACAAGCTTTTCAGCCTTCGGAGGCTGATCCTCGACGCGATCTTCATCGTTATCGGCTGATTCTCGAGGGGGGACTGCGCAATGAATCGTGTCAGAATAGTGGTTACGTGTAGTAATTAATTGTTCGCGACATACCGACGAGGTTGATAATACCAAACATCCGAGACCAGTGATCCATTACTGAACCATATACTGTTGTAATAAATGTAATGACGCGTGGCAGATGCGTGGATTGGTGTATCACATACTTTGTCCTGCTTCTGCCATGATTTCACAATCTTCTCCTAACCCTTCTAATCTTTCGGCCAACTCCGAGCTGATTTTATCGAGAGCATTTACAGCTGCATACTCTTTCCTCTTCTCTAATAGACGTGTAGCTGATGAGACATTGACACCAAGATTCGATGCGCGTATCGACGCTGCAGATGAGGGGCGCATCGGATTTGAGCAACGGCGAACGTGACGGACAGGTTCCCAAATTTAGACGCGTGGTGACAAACAAAACAAATGAACTTTTGAATTCCAATTGGGTTCGCGCGCCTTCTGCTATAAAGGTGTCGCTTTGTTCCTATCTTAATTTCATGCTTCACATGCCTCGCAGTGGAGAAGGGAGCGAGCCCTTGAAAAAATATCACGCTGAGCCACCCCAGTGGCTGTCAGCGGCACATACCAGCGCAGACCTCGGTGCGTGGACACGGCAACTCCCAGAGAGTTTGGTTCATTAGTTGACTGATAACTTTCTATAATTGCACAGGGTTTCATGGTTTCTTTCCTCCCAGACCAGATCAGCCCGAAGATTTGCTTTCAGACTCAAATGTTAAACATGGCTACAGTGCACAGACTATGGGGGTATGTCAATTGGTCTATGAAGGCTATTCGACAGATCGAGCATATACTGATGCTTCTCTAGGCGGAACATTTCTCTTCCCTAGCTGCAAGCAAAGATCGTATCTTGCAGCATAATGCCCTATCAGATTTGAATGAGCTCATGAATCAAGTTTTGGTTCGCCGGGCGGAGAATAATGCACACTTACCGTACGCTTGTTCATCCTTCAAAGGTTCAGCTGATTTATTAGGAATTTAGCGATCATGTCTATAAACCTCCTCAGCGAATAACCCTCAGCGAAATGCGCAGGCAATCGTGGCAGGCAGATTTCTTCAATCCTGACGTTCCGTTACATACTATTGGCGATAAGATTCCACATGCTAAAGGGCACGATCTGCTGGTTTTGCTACAAGATAATAAAGTTCCTATATCTCGTGCAGTCTGGTATGTCCGGGGCCTGGGCGGAAATGAAATAGTACGTTTTTTTACCATTCCCGGTTCCTTCCTGACCCTTGTTCTCTCTTTCCAAACGTAGCAAGGAATGCGGAATCGGCCAAACTATAACCCTACTCAATATAGCATAGAATGGGCTAACGTGGTTACTGGTTATCTTAAGAAGCTCTTAGCAGAAGTCGCATTGCCCAGTGCGGCGAGACTTGGGTTAAACATCAAACAAACATTTAAGCGAGTTCTCAATGATCCTGAGACTCGGGATAAGTGGGTTTCTAAGTTCTCGTATTGGTGAGCTCGACAATATATTCCTCAACTATTGAGCTGTACTGACAGTCGTTGGATAGTCTCGACCTTCTACGCGAATTCTATGCCGAATCGTTAGTCGACCATGCGATATTTCTATCTTGGTTAGCACAGCAAATGCAATCATCCAATCTTGCGCAAGCAATATTTGTGGCACGAATTACGGATGAATATCTAGAAGGAATGCTTCCATATCGTGCTCTACAAAGAGCTTTGATTGACGGTTGTTTAGTGAAACTGGCAGAGGTAAGCTGTAGTCGTACTTTACTTCGAAAGGATAACAATTTATTTATTTCTAGATTCAAATATCTACGGGCAGCGAACACTTAACTTCGTTAAACATTGCCTTGCAGAGCCTTTTACAAGTGCGTTTTCATATTATAATTATTTCATTAATTATGAGCCTTAAACAACTCCAGAGAATGTTCATCTACAATCCTGATTCTTTTGTCAACCCCAAAAACTGGTTGACATATTCGCCCATGATTACACAAATATTACGCGACTACCCGTTCTCTGCAGCACCAAACCGGAGTGAGTGGGAATCAGCAATCGAAAATGATCTAGACGATGTAACTCGTCGCAATGCTGCCTTGTCCTTTCACATCATTCCCGAACGCGCCACAGCCAAAACCAAGTTTACGATGAGCGATATCAAGGTTGATCCTGTTGTTCGGCCTCGGTCTCGAACGCAGCTGATCATTTTCCAGCTTCTCAATTCTTTCACAGAAACTACCAACATTTCCTCGACTCCGATTTTAGATATCTCATTTGATGATATGGATTCATTTTATACCAAGCTGAATATGCTTCTCACTTGGAGTATAACATCACACCAGTATGGCGATCACAGACCTTATGCTGTCGCATCTTTATTATCGATATGGATGCATCGTATGGAAGACAGGGCAATACGGCGGGGCTTGCCTTCGCCTGACGAACTTATTCAAAACAAGCTATTTGAGTGGCTGGACACTTCAGATGTTGTCACGAATTCAAATAACCTTTCCGCAATTACTATCACATTCGGTCAACTGATTTATAAAGCAACATTTTCCTATAGCAAATATTTACATCGGCTCATCGCTCGTGGCGAGAAAGGTTTGCTTGTTAACCAGGTTCGACAGTCTCCGTAATTGTATTATTTCTCGGCTTATCTGTTAGCAGGAGCCTCCATCGCGCCATCGTCCTTTACTGAGATGCCTTCCTCTTTTCGATCCAAGTGCAGCATTGACAAACCAGAGAAAAGTATCATTGTATGGCATCTCATGTAGAACCCCTCCGGAAGAAGTCAAAGAAAAAGAACTTCGTCGGTTATTAAGGACATGCTTACCCGAATTTTTTGGGGGTATGAAAAATTTACTTCCTCTTGCGAACATGCAATTAGTTTCTTATGTATATCTAGGAGCGCCATTACCTCTCGACGATCCTATACCCTTTCAGCCTGAAGCTTTCTTATCAGGTACTCGTTATGAGCACATCCGTGTCTTGCAGCACTGGTTATACCCTATTTTTGAGAAACATATTAAACGGTAAGCATGGGACTGTTGCGATATAACCTTCTTTGAGAAAGCTTCGTTTAGTCCCATCAATGGCGGTGACGTGATAAGCCCGCAAACCTATTATACCACGATGCATATTCTGTCTTTATTGAAGACTTATCGTATACTCTTGAATGTATGTCTCGTACCGAATTGATGACTCGGCGTTAACGTTCATTTAGGTAAACATTAAACTATTGGCAGTTGTGTCAACTCCGGAGCTTCTGAGTGCCATCATAGATACTCTACGTCGATACACGGACATTTGGACCTGTATGGACGCGCATGGAATATTGGTAGATGCTTTGTGCGCTGCTCATGAGACATGGAACTGGAATTTGAAGCAAGCCCACAGTCGGCCGCTTCTATGTTTCCTTATCGAATATCTCGAGCATTCTGCAATGGCCCCTGAAGCTAAAAATCGGATTAACGAAGACGCGACGGCGTTGATGCACGTTAGTTCTTTTTTCTTTTTTCTTTGCCGTGTTCTGTTTTGTTGACCAGATGTTTAGGGCCTCGTTCCGCCACTTAGTTCTGGTCAACGGGAGCCTGGAATTCTGGCGCGAATTTCTATGCTCTCGCGGGAGGATGATACTAGTCTTGCGACCAGTATCTGGATGCGACATGCCTCTTCGCCGACCTGGGTGCAAGAGGTCTGGCAAAATACATTAGAGGCATTACGGGAACTTCAGTCTTCCGACATGGATGCGGATAGTCGCAAAATCTGTATCCTCCGATATGCTCAATTTCTCTGGGACATAGACCAACACCTGTTACCTAGTTCGTTTGATCAACTGGTGTTCCAATGGGCAGCTGGACCAGGCAAGACCGAGCTTAGACAATTCGACAATGAAATGTGGTCTGCGATGACAACTGTTATTCTTGATTTGGTTACTAAAGATGTTTTAACGGCCCCAAACGTCATGAAGGGAATTGTCTATCCTATCTGGGAAACTTGCATCTCTCCTCATCCCAATCGCTCGGTGATGCTTCGATACACCATCACGATTGCATCACAACTTGTCGTTCCGAGTCTCGATGGTATCGAGCTGACTAGCACCCGGCTCGAGGAAATTCAAAAGCTACAAACGCGCCGTCGTGCTATGTACGTTGATGAAAACTTTGGTCTGCTAGTGAAAGCCTTACCTGGATTGGTGACTCTTGAACACGCAGCGGGTATTGAGGAAGATCTGTGCCAGATAGTTTCTCAACTTCGCGTGGCTGTTAGTAAAGATTCAACTTTTCGTATGGTGGCATATCGGAATTTGGAGATGGTTTCCAGGGCGTTCTGGTATGATCCAGATTCTCAGTCGCTTCCTCAGGAATGCGAACCTCATTTGGGAAATGCACTACAACAAATTTTGAGCGATTCCAAACCTTGTTCGTCTAGCTCCTTTTCTCATCTTTTTCTAGTCGAGTTTTATTTATGAAATCAAATTGTTCAGGGGTACTACAAGTTAGCGCGTTCGATTGGCGGACACTTTCGTCTTTCCTTAGCCCGTGGAGATATGCCCGAACAGCAATTGAATTACAACTCGCTTTACGTTCCTTGGGTGCTAATCTTCGCGATCCTCAATTAAAGGAAGATGCCAGCAAAGACTTGTACGAGTTTGGGTCTAGTTTCTTTGGGCAACCTCTGACCTCCGAAGAAACGGACTTAATTGCTGATATGCTGAGAGGTATAAGCGGCATTGTTGCGTGCAAGGTTTGCTCTCCCTTTTCAGTACTTGAATTCGATAAGAACTTTTTTCTTCTTCATAGCTTATTAACAGCGGATTACAACGCATAACTGAACTGTTTAAGGAGCTGGAAGACTTATCATCTACAACGACCATCCGCAAATCGCTTCACAATGTAGGAGAAGCTTTACACCTGATCTGCACCATTCTCCAGCCTCTGCAAGCGGATCCGTCCGGACTTCCTACACTAGAACCCGACGTCCAAGACGCGTTTGTCGAAGTCGTCAAAACTGTTACACAAAAACTGGAACAGCACACCCTTGCTAGTCATGCTTCAGACGATATTACGGATTTGGTGGTTATCATTGCGCGATTGTGGCAGTTTGACTTGTGTTTACCCGGGGCTTGGACACGGCGTCTGAAGGATAATGTTTCTGAGGTTTTGGTGTCCATTCTTAAATTGGCCATTGTACGTCGACATTATTTTGTTTTCTCTGTCGTAAGTGAGGCTGACACTATTGACAGAGGTACAGTTGTGGTATAATGGCCAATTCGATCGCATTCGATGTTCTACTCGACACTGCGTTTGTTCTATTCGATGGTACACAAAACATTTTTGTCCAGTTATCTATCTACGCTTTCTCTGATCATGCTTCGTTTAGAAATCCCGCGAGATTCCAAAGCTTTAACTATTGACCTGTTTCAATATACACCTAACATTAATCACTCAGATCTACCAACTGAAATGTCAAGCTTACAACGGCGTCGTCTCACTTCTCTTTTATCTTTTATTCCAGATGACACCTATGTTCAGAACCTGCGGTATGCATGGACAGATTCCTCTGGTTCTCTGGTGATAGGTAACGAAGTTCAAAATAATCCTTGGGAATGGGCCGAAAGCATCGAACCACCCGTTTCAACATCTAAACTCACACGCGAAAAGCCTGAATTGAAGAATAACTCTTCAATTCCGTTAGAGTTGTTTGGAACGCGTCCGACGGGGGAACGTGTGATTGGAGAGTTACCTGAAACTCGAGCTCGGGAAGCTGCAGTCGCGAGACAACTTCAGGACGGGTTAGCGTCTGATAGTATGTTCGAGCGGGACTGGAGAGATTCTAGAGTGGTGGATTATAAAGCTGATCTTTCGGAGGAGTATGGTAACAACAATAAGAACAATGAAGGAAAAGACGAGACGGGGGATGTGGCATTGGGGACCACCGGGTCATCTTCACAATTAGGTATTCCCGGTTCTGGTGGATCTTCACCTGCCCCAACTATTCGTTCACATCGCAGCTCGACGGGTTCTGCCCGAACACTTCACCAGCAGCAGCAACAACAGCAATTGGGACAACGGCAGGGGCACAGAGCGGGATCTGTACTCTCGACGTCGAGTCGTGGACGATCCTCCGTACATGGAGATACTTCGGTCGTTGGTAGCGGGGGCGGAGGGAATGCAGACTCCGCGGGTGCAACAACAACAACAACGGCGACGTTGACAATAGGAGGTGCGGGAGTTGCAGGAGTGGGTGTATCGCATGTGGGAGCGAAACGGAAAGCGTCACCTGGGGGATCGTCGTCTTTGACTGCGAGTGAATTTGATGGATCAGGAGGTGCTGGAGGAGCCGCTGTTCGTGGTGCGACGGTTGCGAGACGTGGACGGCCTAGAGGGTCGGGTACTGGACGAGGAAAAACAAAAAAGAAATAAACGGGAACTGATCTTCTTGGATTGTTTTTATTGGTCTTTCTTGGATTTGTCTTTTTTTTGGTCTTTCTTTTATTATCCTGCTTTGTTGTTTTTGTTTTGTTGTCGTCGTTTATGTATTGTTGTAGATTTTATATGTATGCGCTAAAAGCAGCTGTAGCATTATAATTTTCTTAGAATCATTTATTTCGAAAATAGAAAAAAAAGTCCAACGTCCACAAAATAATATATTTACACGCAATGATTACTCGACTGTTACTAAAATGCTCCTAAAGATAGCGAGTGAGAGAGAAAAAGGGATGGCGTTCTACAAAGAGTACATATAACTATATATTTAAAAAAAAATCTTTCTAGAGTGTTTTTTCACGCATCTTTGGTCAGAACGAAGGACCCGCAAGTCTAACCTTCTCATCGACATTCTTCTCATACAACGCAAACGCTTTCTGGAACATAGTCGCCAGCTTACGAACCTCTCTCTCAAAAGCTTCACCATCCTTCCACGCACGTCTCGGGTTCAACAACTCTTTCGGCACATTATTCACAGCTGTTGGAATCTTCAAATTAAACGTCGGAAAATCTTCGTATTCAGCTTGCGCGAGTGAACCGTCGTGTACGGCGTCGACGATAGCTCGTGTGTATTTGAGCGGGCACCGTTTTCCTGTTCCGTATTTGCCGCCTGTCCAACCTGTGTTGATGAGCCAGCAGTCGACGTTGTGTTTTGCCATGCGTTCTGCGAGCATGGTTGCGTATTCTGAGGGGTGTAGGACGATGAATGGGGCGGAGTAGCATGTTGAGAATGTTGGAATGGGTTCTAAAACGCCGTCTTCCGTTCCTGGTGTCTTTCTAGGAGGAAAATTAATAACTTATTGAGACTGAATGGGCGATATAACATACGAGGTGTAACCAGCTAAGAAATGATAACTTGCTTGTTCTGGAGATAATTTAGAAACAGGCGGTAAAACGCCGTACGCGTCACAAGTCAACATGATAATATTCTTCGGCTGGGAGTTGACAACGCAAGGAATGCGGGCGTTGGGTATATACTCGATAGGATAGGCACATCGAGTGTTCTCGGTGATACTGACGTCATCGTAGTCAGATACTCTAGACATGGGATTGTAAACTACGTTCTCGAGGATGGATCCAAATCGAATGGCATCGAAGATTTCTGGTTCCTTTTCGCGGGAGAGATTAATGCATTTGGCGTAACAACCACCTTCGATGTTGAAGACTCCTGTATCGGACCAGACGTGCTCGTCGTCTCCTATTAATTGACGGTGGGGATCGGCGGATAATGTTCTATATAAGAAAAAAGAAGTGTGAGCAACGAGCGGATCTTGAAGCATGTGGGTACACCACTAGTAGGTGGGGCATTATACTGACGTTTTTCCTGTTCCGGACAGACCGAAGAATAATGTGACGTCCCCCTTTTCCATGCCGACGTTGGCAGAAGAGTGGAGAGACAATTGTTTGAATTTGACGGGTTGGAGATAGTGCATTACAGAGAAGATACCCTTCTTCATTTCTCCGGCATATTCGGTACCAAGAATGACCATCTCCATACGTTTGAAGTTGATCTCGACGGAAGTTGTGGAGCTCATTCCCTTTGTGAAACGATTGGCAGGGAATTGACCGGCGTTGTAGATGATAAAATCGGGTTCTCCAAAGTTTGCCAATTCTTCCTCTGTGGGGCGAATAAGCATGTTGTGCATGAAGAGAGCATGGTAGGCTCTGGCGCAGATGACCCGGACTTTGATACGGTATTTAGGATCCCAGCCGGCGAAGCCATCAAAAACATAGACGTTCTCGCGAGTATTCAAATAATCAATAGCTCTTTCGCGGTTAATTTCAAAGGTGTCTATAAATAGAATTCACAAAATTGGGAAAGGTCACGTGAGTGCTAATTTCATTGGCAAGCGAAGGGAGGGAGGAGAAAATTTTTTTTGAAACGCCTGACTCACGTTCGTCGATTTTAATATTGACTGAACCCCACCAGACGCGATCCTTGCTGGATTCCTCAAACACGATACGTTTGTCTTTTGGACTTCGGCCTGTTTTCTTTCCGGAAAAGTTAATAAGAGCACCGGTGGAGGAGATGATAGCTCCTTCGTAACGAATAGCATCTTCATAAAGAGCAGCTGGTGGGGCATTGCGTTTGAGATGGATCTTGTCCATGTCGAAGCCGGCTTGAGAAAAGTGTTCCAAATCCTGGCCTAGGACTGTTTTTTTCGGGGAGAAAAATGAGTCATGACGTCGTGTTGTTCAAAGTACATAAGAAGTGCATACAGCGGTTGGGAGCATCGTTCTCTGGAACGTGTGCATACTTTGTATGGAGGATCTGGGGAGTGATGTAGGGAGTATGGAGAACATGATGCGACATGGGGTGAACCATCTTTGCAGAGAAACGTGAAGAGGATGAGGAGAGAAGAGTGGAGAGGAGTCTGACAGTGCAAGTAGTGGACAGTGAGACTGAGGCTGGGGCGCTATTTAAGGTGACAAATCGGGGGCGGAGTCGTCGGGGGAATGCGGGGCCAGTCCGTATTGAATTCGAGCAATCCCGGAGCAACTGGAGGCTGGTCGTTTTAGCACAAAACACCATGAA